>OZ038378.1:156288588-156381088 GCA_964036045.1 Eutreptiella sp. 'Long Island Sound 2002'
CCTCAAAGATTGGAAGGGGAGGGGGGGGGGGGGGTTGGCACAAGGCCTTGGGGGTTGGTTCTGTTAGCCTGTGGCGGCGCCTATTGGCCTCTCGCCTTTGAACCTTCTGCCATGACACGCAGGCGTCCGCATTGCCCCTGCCCCTGGGGGGGGGGGGGGCATCCAGAATGCAACTTCTGCCCATGGCGTCCTCCCCTGACGGCCCTGATCAGTGCCCGGGATGCGGTCATCACAAAGACCCCGGGCCGGGAGGTGCTCACCACAACCAACGTGAATGTCACACAAGGCCATGGGTGGTAGCTCACCAATGCGTGACTTGCTGATAGTGCGGGGGAGGGGGGGTTACCCCCCCTCCTCCTGCGGTGGACGGCCGTTCCAATACCCCCGGGGGGCCCCAGCCCGTGTGCCCGCATACCCAGCGACCGCGAAGCCCAGGCACACGTTCTGCAGCGCACCTGAACGCCATGACGTCCATGGCCGCGTGGGGAGAGTCCTCCAAGATGCCCCAAAGGATCTGCAGCATCTTCATGGAGATGCCCATCTTCCGCATCACCACCCGCCCGTCTTGCATGAAGTCCTCCACGTCGTCGGCTGTCAACACCCCCGTGTTGTTCACATCGATCGTGCGGAAGATCTACGGACGGCACGGGGGCGGCGGCCGGGCGCGATGTGCCCCCAGAGGCGTGTTCAACCGTTTTGGGGGTTGCATGCAGAGGGTGCCCCCCCCCCCCCCCCGTGTGACATTCCGTCGGGGTGTTGCTCCTTTACGGGGCCCTGGACAGTCACCCGGTCTTCCCTTCGCATGTTGCGTCGGGTCGCTGCGTTCTGTCGGCCGCTGCGGCCGGTGCTCTTGCTGGTGTCGTTTCCGCGTTCGCGGAGCCCAGTGGTTGGTGTGTTGGGGCTGCCCCCCCCCCCCCCCTTCGTTGACCCAAACCCAGGGGGTCGGCGGGTCAGGCCATCAGCCTACGGAGTCCCCGCGGGGGGGGGGGGGGTCGGGGGGTACCCCAACATACATACCTCAAAATGATCCCCATGACGCGCTGATCATTTTGAACATGCACACGTGGGGGGGAGGGGGGGGACTGTTGCCCATCAGCTCGGGCTCCCATCAGCCAACGTCCGGCCCGGAGGACGGGTCGGAGTCAAAATGCGTTCTTGTGCCTGCCGTATGCCTAAAACAAAATCTCCGGCGCCCACAAAATCCATTGACCCATACAATCATTGTGAGGTCCGTAGAGCCCCCCGCCCCCCTTGGGGCCGGCAGCGCCCCCCCCCCCCCCCCCCCGGACGGGTAGGAACAACAAGAGGGGCATAGCCAAAGGGTGGCGAGGAGTAGGAGGAGTAAAGGGAGAGGCTGTGCGGACATCCTCCCGCTGGTGTCCCCCTCAGTCGCTGTTGTGCGCACGATGGCTCTGGACCGTGGAAGCCCATCCCAGGCCTGGCCCAACGCACTGTGTTGCTCAAAAGAATGGGGTCAGACATGCCGCAATGTCTGTGGCCGGGGCCCCGTTTAGACTCCCCGAGAAAGGTCGTGTTTGTAGGGGCATGACAGTCGCTGGGTGCTGCAGAGGCGGCGGTCTCTCTTGGCCGTCCACACGTGGTGCGGCAAGGGGTGCGCGGCGCATGCCACGCCCCCATATTACGGTGCCAACACAGTGCAGACACGAAGCTCTCTACAACCCCGTCACATCCCGCCCTGGGCAGCGTGATAGCGTGATGACGATACGGGGCAGAACTGCATCTCCCGCTGCCTCTCTGTGTTTTAGGGGAGAGAAGACAATGTCAGTGTCATCGCAGGGGACCGCAGCTTCGGTGCCATTCCCAAGCCACAAATACCAGATCCGGTCCGCGCTGGAACCCAAGGCCTTCGCAAAATCCCGACCAGAAGCCCGAAGCCCCGGGAAAAGACGAGAGTCGCTTCCAGATCCCGCAGACACCACCGAGCGTGAGGAAACCGAAGTCGACAGTGAAAGAGAGTGGTGAGATCTGCATGTTGTGCCTACGCCCGTTCTATTTGGGTGCCGGGGCTTTGTCAATGCAAATACACGACGCACCTGCTTTGTGACCCGCTCCTGCTGGGCTCTGAAATAAGGTTCAATGATGGACAGCGCCTCCTCCAGCTGCAAATGGTCATCCTCGTTCAGATCCAAAGCGGCAAACAACGTGTGGGCCACCTTGATATTGCTCACCCCCACATGTTGGACCCAACACCAAAATAATGACTTCGTCATGCACCTGCGGGCGACCGCACGTGTGTGTGGGCAGATGGGCTGCCTTGAAAACTGGCGGGATTCGAACGCACGTGAGCTCAAAGCTGCTTTGGGTGAGACTCACCAGGTACTCGACGCATCACTTGTATTGAAAAAGCTTGGTGAGGTTGCTGTATATGGCATTATCCACTGGACTACAGCAAGCACCAGTGTCTTTTATCATCAAAATGCAGCAATGCTACAAGAAATCCTACGGAATTTTCGAATGGAATGGGATGTTGGAAGTCCTCTGTGATCGCTACTCCACCATAATCATGTGCAAACAAGCTCTCAAACACCCTGGGATGTTGTACACACAGCATGCAACCGGCACACTATGCTGGAATGTGAGACACACCACACTGATGTGTTGGGAACGCCACACTGAAATGTTGGACACACCATAGTGAGGTGCTGAGAACACCAAACTGAGGTGCTGAACGCGCACCAAATCGAGGTGTTGTGTGTACAACTCCTCGGCCTGGTGCGTACAGCACCTCAGTCTGGTGTAGACAAGTACCAAAAATTAGTGACCCCTGTTTTCAATGTGGCACAATAAATCATCTTCCCTGTGACCACCCTGAAAACCACCCACCACGGGGGAAGCATACGTTCACAGGGCAAAAACAGCAGATTTAGATGGAAAACTGACAGCATTCTGGCATTTTCAGCGTGAACCGTAGTTTGTTTTTAGCTCATTATCTGTTTTTTTCGACTGATCAGGAATCTGGGGCAGCCCTGTGTCTGGAAACACAGTGGTTACCGGGGTCACCTTTGCCATTGGGGTCCGAAGTAGCCTACTTTTCGCACAGCGCACGGGACACCCCCCGTGGGATGCCAAAAATGCGGATAAATGGGACACGCGGGAACTGACCGGGTTGAGGAGAGACCGGCGGGCAGTCGTGGCTTAGTGTTTCTCTGGATACGCACCGGTTTGTTGCGGCATGGCCTTGGTGCAGCCTCAGCCTCCCTGGGCCGACTCTGGTCTCTCCCTTGGGACACAGCGTCCCTGACGGAGATCCGTCTCGACCATTTCTTCGATCCTTCCGCTGTTTCTTTTCCTCTTTGGACCATTTGTGTGCATCCCTCTGCTGCTGCCACCATTGATCCGTCCCCGCTGGGCCATCAACAAGGGCGTATCGCATGCTGTGCACGCGCTGTGCACAAAGTTTGTACAAGAACATACCCCATGGGTAGTACTGCCCAGTACCCGTAACTATGACCCTTTTGTTGCATTTATATGAGTTGCATGTGTTTCCCCCTCATGTCTAGTGCATTGTCTCCTTCCCGCCCCTTGCCTACGCCACTGCTGCCGCCTGCACCCCCACACCCCACCATCCCCGCCTCTAGTGCAGTTTGTTGAAGCTGTAGCAGCCATACCTAGCTTCAGCCCATCCATTTTTGTGTGCTTCCTCCTCATCTCGGACATTCCTTCATGCTTTCTCAATCCCCCCAACCGCCACAAAAGCGCTACCGGTCGCTGCTGTGGAGTACCGAACTGCGGATCCGGACACTCAGGACGGACGCAAGCATCGGCCTCCTTGATCCCCTCCCCACCCCGCAATGTCTCGTTGATGTGCACTTGGCCACAGGAATGCGGCACTACCTGGCGGTCGACCAACAGTACCCTGCAACATCACCACTGGCAGTTGGCCGGTCACTGACAACCGTTGTTCGTCAAATCACAGTTGTCGGCAGTTAAGCTGCCTCAATCGACGAGCCTCAGCCGGTAACTGCCAACAATTGGTGGTGAACCGCCGGCGCTGAGCTGTCAACCGCTGGCGGTTGGCCATTAATCGCCGCTGGGGGGGGGGGCGGTGCTTAATGACTGTCCGTAGAAAAAAAAGAAGAAGAAAAGGCCCGCCGATCAAAGACACCCCTGGACACAAGGGGATTAGGCGGTGCTGGGACTGCACCACAGCACCTCAAAAAGCGCGAGACATACTTCGTACCATCGTAAGTCTTGTGGATGGTATAGCGAAGCAGAGAAGACTTGGCCACTGTCCAGAGGTCACAGCGCTGTGTCGACAAAAGCTTTTTCCGGGGGGCCGCCGGGGCGAAGTCTTGTTCTTTGTGCACGTCAGAGTCAAACGCCTTCCAGAACCGGATTGTCCTGAAGTAGGGGATCCCACACTTCACTGTGCCCCTTTCGATTGTGGGGGTTCATGGGACTCTCACTCTGCAATGGCCCTCTTGTCCCAAAGCCTATGAAACGCAGATCTAACATTCTTGTGAGAACTCAGTGATATTCAGGACCGGTCACAAATGTGATCTTGTGTACCCTGACCCCTGCTTGCAGCTGCTCTTGTTCGCAGCTGCAAATCACGACTGCCAACATCACTACACATACACATGCACACGAACTCACATTTACGCTTGTGCGCACGCGCGTGCAAAAGGGGACAAAAAGAGCAACAAAGCAGATGTCTGAGCGTGGTTTTGCCTCGTCAGACTGCAAACAACAAAAAGTTGCGCAACTACGAGCCTTCTTGACAGTTGGAGGATGGCAGTTGTAAGTGCAGTTCGGGGCAGGCCGAC
This sequence comes from Eutreptiella sp. 'Long Island Sound 2002', assembly GCA_964036045.1. Classification (NCBI taxonomy): domain Eukaryota; phylum Euglenozoa; class Euglenophyceae; order Eutreptiales; family Eutreptiaceae; genus Eutreptiella; species Eutreptiella sp. 'Long Island Sound 2002'. Next base: position 156,293,376 of record OZ038378.1, read on the forward strand.
TCACAAGCCCAGCCTACAGCCCACACAGTCACAAGCAAACCGTGACCCACACCCACACAGCTCCCATCGCAAAGCGAGGGCCTACATCTAAACCCACAAAAACACTGACATTTGACCTTTGGCTTCAACAACAGTGCAACCATGTCGACCATGTTGAATGCTATATGCATGCAAAATTGGAAGGTGATTTCAAGGGTTCAAGAAGCAATTAGGATACCAGGGGGGGGCTTTAATTTAAGAGGTTTTTTTTTCGGGTGACCAAAATTAAGGGGGTAAAAACTTGGTATTGCTCCTTAGAAATGAAGGAAAAATTTGGTATGAGGCCCCTTGGTGCTGCTTCCTAGTGGATGTTCATTGTGGATTCCGGGTGGCCTCTGGATGGTTGCTGTTATTTCCTGGTGGGCTCTGGATGGTTACTGTCATTTCCTGGTGGGCCAAAAAAGCGAAGCTAAAAAAAATGCAGACACCAAGGTTTGAACCCAGGACCCTTGGGATTAAAACCTAGTACAACTACGAACTAAGCTACATCAGGAGCTGCCTAAATTTGAACATCAGAGAGTGGATTGCATAGTAAAAAAAAAGGGTGAGCGTCCTTATGGCACCCCCTGACACAATATGGCACAAAGAATCCTTAAAATCGAAGGAAATATTTGGTACGAGGGAGGGCTTCGAAATTTGTCCATATCAACTTTTTCAGGCCCTAATTAAAGCCCCCCCTGGTATATTATCTTCGTTTTGAGCACTTTGTGAATTCATACACAAGAGGCCATCTCACCCAGAAAACCAGTCCCAGTCCACGGCAACAATCACATCCAACAGCAGTGACACAGAGACCGCCCCAAAGTCGCACCTGTCCAAAGATCCCGTAATCACCAGCCCATTCACCCTGTCCAATGTCGTCGCTACAACCGCCTCCTCGTGGCCCTCGTACTCCCATACGGGTCGCAAGAGCCGCAAGTCCCACTGCCTGACCGTCCAATCGCCCGCCGACAGAAGGACATTCCCTGCGCTGTGGAGGTCCAGAATTGCATCTTCATGAGCTACCCACTCCAGGTCTGGCGCCATTCGTGCGGTTCTGGTGTCATAAATCCGCAGCTGTCCTTGGCTCGTGCCAAGGCACAGGGAACTGGAAGAAACACGAAGGAGGGCTGTATTGAGAGCGGGGCGGCGATGTGTTGCAGCAGTCCCAGCCCCCACCAAAGGCCTCATGCACAGCAGGCAATCAAACTGAAAAGAAAAATACTTCGCTGAGGCTTCTCGCAAACGCAGGCGCCTCGGAGACGGCTGTGGCTGTGCTGTGCGATCATCAGAAGTCACACTCGCAAACAAAGCCTTCCCAAACAGATAGTGTGAAAATGTGTCACAGCAGAGCTGCACCAGTACAATCGCAGCCCTGCGGGAGAGGACTATGCGTTGTTGCATATCTCGCTCGTGCGGCTGGTAATTGTTCTGGCCCTGTCGGTGGCTATCTCTTGCTGGATCTCACTCGTGGAAACTAATATCTGGAGGCGGAAAATGTGGCTGCACCCGCGGTACTGGGAGGATGCTGATGCACCAGATCCTGGAACCATTCACTCATGAAACAAATATTTGAAGATGGGAGGGGCATGTTTTCTGGTGACGCTTGCAGTCGCGGCACCTCCTGCAGGGGTTTCAGCAGCTGTGGCTGTGGCCGGTCCTGCAGAAGCTATGGCGCCTCGTGCAGCTGTTGCTGCCGTGATAGAGCCTGTACCCCCTGCTCTCGTTTGTGTTTCGCAACATTTGTGCAGATGGGCTGAGTTGAAGGCTGCAGAAGGGGGCACGAGCAACTGCATGGGTGCCCTCCTGCCGTGTGAAATGGGGTCACAGGCCGGCAGTCGAGACCGTAGATTTAGGAACTCTCGTTCAGAGTGCAGGACAGACGCCCTCATGTGGCCGGGTCCAGGAACGCGGAAACACCTCGTTTCATTGATCTCACAGACACTCAGACTTCGCATGGACTCTGCTCCCTCGAAAAGGGTCTCCAAAGCAAGGGTCTCAAGGTCAAGACATTTGGCCACACCATCCAGAGAGCAGGTGTAGAGCTTTCCCAGCGAAGCGGCCAATGCTGAGCACAGATATGAGGTGCCGAATACGGATGGCTGCGTACCAACAATGTGCATCGACTGGGGCAACCAGGCTTGCAATTGAGGGGGGGGAGGGTCGATAGAGCCCCCTGGCTAGACCCCCCCCCCCAAAAGGGCTCAATAGAAGGGATCCCCGAAATCCTACCGAGACTGACCCCCGGGCATCGGAGGTGACCCAGACCCAAAAATCGGCAAAAAATGAAAATGGGATTTTGGAATCAGCACGTCAAGGGGGTTCAGAAAATCCATCATTTGCCATGTATTTGGTGAAAAAATTTGACCATTGTTAATGCTCAAAAACAATTTTCGGCGCCTTTGGCGCCAGTGTTCATAATGAATGGTCAATGGTGCCTGTCAATTCAGCCCTTTTCCCGAACCCGCCCCCCCCCCAGATTTTGGGGGCTCTATTGACCCCCCCTTCCCTCACTAGCAAGCCCGACATGCCCTGATGGATGCACGGGCGGGCGGGCGGGCGGGCGTGTGGGTGGCTGACTGCGCACATGCCTTGGTGTGGGCCACACTGAAGCCTGGTTACTGACATAAATCCCCTAAGGGCACGCTTATGGCCTTCCAGGAGAGATAACGTCTTTGAAAAAGCGCAACAGCTGAGATAAAATTGAGCAGCATTGTATCCGAAAAAGAGCAGAATAAGATTTTTGAAACGCGATGTTGTTTTATGGTTTTCTGTGCTGTGCCTGATGGGTCGTTTCACGCCTGGGCTGCGACACACCAGCGCCCCCGGCCGTTGTGTCAACCCCCTGTGTGACATTTCGTAGGGTTGCTGTTTCTTTACGGGGCCCTGGACGGTCACCCTTTCTTCCCTTCGCATGTTGCGTCGGATCGCTGCGTTCTGTCGGCCGCTGCGGCTCCTGCTGGTGTCATTTCCGCGTTCGCAAAGCCCGGTGGTTGGTGTGCCGGGGCTGTGCTGGATGTGGCGGGTACCGTTGGCGGTGCCCAGTAGTTGGCGCTGTGTTTCCGTGTGTGTGACGCCCAGGTGCCCCACTCCTCCATGCGTTGTACCGGCCGTTCACCCCATGCCCCCGCTGTGCGACATCCGTCTGGTTGTTGTTCTGGGGCCCTGGACAGTCACCCGTTCTCCTCTTCGCATGTTGCGTCGGGTTGCTGCTTTCTGTCGGCCGCTGCGGCCGGTGCTCTTGCTGGTGTCGTTTCCGCGTTCGCGGAGCCCAGTAGTTGGTGTGCCGGTGCTGTGCTGGATGTGGCGGGATGTGCCGTTTGCGCGTCAGCGGCGCCCAAGAATTGGCGTGTTGAGGATGTGCTGGTTGTTGCCGGGGTCGTTTGACTGTTTTTGCTGCCCACGCGCCTCTGTCCACAGGCCGTCCGTAGCCTGCCTCGCTGTGTTTCTGTGTGCGTGAGGCCCAGGTGCCCTGTTTCTCCACGCGCTGTCCCGGCCATCCACCATATGTCCTTTTCCCCCTCACAGCTGGTCTGCCCCTGATGGGCTCCCGCTCCTGTTGTGCAAACAGCCCATCTGGGCTGCGGGCTGCCCCCCCCCCAACCACCACTATGGTCCTTGGAAAAAGGGGGGTCTAGGAAAAAAAACTTCAGGTACCAAGGGGAAGCTTTGCATACTATGGGTGTGCATTGAATGGGCAGTGGCACTGCAGCTGCACCCGGCACATTGCATATTCTGTGCCTGTGCCTTGCAAAACTTTGCAATGGCCTTGGCAGGTGCATATGCAATGTATATGATCATCTCTGAGATATACAAGTGTGCCATGTACAGCCTTTCAATGTTGCGGCTATGCTTTAGAATTGCATCAGCTTTCGAGTCGCAGTAACGCTAAATGTGCTTTTTTTGCACTCTGGCTCCCAGCTATCCAGGTGGGGCCTCCCGGAGCCCCGAAAATGTGCGTTACAATTGGCTGGCTAGATGCTTACCCTTGTAATGTTGGACCAGTAATACGTGCATATTGTGATGATCCGGTTGATGCACCCATTCGCGGCGGTATCAGCAATGCCGTTGCATACCACCCTTAGCACACGGGAACGCTGAGCGCACGGGGATGCTGGATTTGCTATTGCGTTCTGTGACCGTTCGCTGGGGGTCCACAATCAGGCCTTGCACGTTTCTATCGCATGACCAGTGGGACCGGTTTTTCTATTGAAAGTTGAATCGAGGTGATTCAACGAAAAGCAGGCCAGATACATGCACACACGGCCGCACACAAGACAGAGCCATACACCCCCCCAAATACAGCCTTACACAACAACGCACCACACAACTGTACACCGTGCACCAACACCATCGCGTGTGACACGATACTGGACCAGACCACACAGCACATGATGCTGCACAGCAGTGCACTGCATTTGGACCAGAGGCCGCAGAACCATCACCGTGCTGAATACTCCCGCCCCACTTCATTATGCCGTTTGAAGCCGGGCTCGGCAGGAGCAAAAAGATGTGCCGTGTGCAGCGGGGCTGCCGTGCAGGACTCATGCACCACAAATCAAGAAACCCTGGGAACAAAGCAGCCGTACCTTTGATGTGGCAGGAGTGCAGTTGCCTCTGATACTTCATAGCCCCGCTCTCCCGCTCCAGACCGTAGAGGGTACCGTCGGAGGCCCCGACATAAATGTCGTCCGTCCCCAGTGCTACGCACTCCAAAGGTCCTCTGCACGTTGTTTCCCAAGTCAACACACCTGCCGGGCACGAACCACCGAAAAGCGAAGCAATGGCAGTGCCACAAACACCACCGGGGCCTCCACAGCGGTGGCTGCAACGGCGTTGCTGCTGCGGATGCAGCGACGTGGGAAACTCTGGGGGGGGGTTCGGGAAAAGGGCTGAATTGACAGCACCATTAACCAGTTATTATGAACACTGGCGCCAAAGGCGCCGAAAATTGTTTTTGAGCATTAACAATGGTCAAATTTTTTTTTCACCAAATACATGGCAAATGATGGATTTTCTGAACCCCCTTGATGCGCTGATTCCAAAATCCCATTCTCATTTTTTGCCGATTTTTGGGTCTGGGTCACATGTGCTGTGCCGCTCATGAGCGTGCACAAGAGGGAGCGGGAGCCAAAAAGCATGGCCCATGCACCAGATCAAATCATCTGACGTTGCTGTTCCTGTGTTCATGTGAGAATGGAGGGCAGGCTGCCTGGACACCAAAGGGGTGTGTGTCCAATGCATGGTGTCCCAAGTAGAAATGTGACCAACACCTGGGACGCCTTGGCGTTCCCACTCCCCTCTCGGATACCACAAATGGGCCATGCTTTCACTTGAGGGACCATCAGTCTGCTCGCAGTTCCCTTGGGATACCACCGCTGGCCAACGCTCCCCCTGGGATCCCGTAAGATGATCGCAGTTCCCCTTCGGTAAACCATCTGCGGAACCCATCGCATGTTCTTTGGGATCCCACCAGCTGCCACACTGCCATTTGGGACACCGTCGGTTATTGATGCTCGTTGGTCACACTTTTGCCTGGGGAGCCAACGTGGAGGAGTTGGTCACACATCCCTCGGAGGCGCATCAGCTGGTGGTGCACTCCCCCTGTGAGTCGTATCTGCCCTTAAGACTCTGTGTACAAGAGACGACAAAATGATCTGCAGTCGCACCCGCCAACAGCACTGCACTTCTCCCCGTTGCAGTCTGCCCAACAGCGGACGCATGTGCCTGCGGACAGCACACGACGAAAGCTCAGTGTCCAGGATGACTATGACAATGTTCGGGCCAGTCCGCCTGCCCGCCTTCTCGAATGAACAAAGCCCACCCCCGGCTCCTTTCGCCTCCTTGACCCTGTCCTTTTGCTCACAACACATGTTGATGTTGCCACCGAACCTGTCAGCCCTACTTTAGAGTGCCTTGAAACCCACACATCCCTCGTACATGAGACAGACCCACCACCACCTCTTGAGTGGTGGCATGCTATCTTGTTGTGCCACCCATGATCACACCAGCAAGTCATGCACTGCAAAGCACACCACATTCCACGTCGCATCAAATGGGTATCTAGTGTACGCCCCTGCGTGTGCATGCCATTGCAAAGCATTCTTGATCCCTGCCCCACACCCAGCACAGGTGTCACTGATACAAGATTCGCTAACCAAAGGGTTGATGGACCTAAACCACAACTGAAGCCCCCCCCCCCCCCCAAGACCCGCCGAACCAACCCTGCAACGCGCTGCCTAGGCCCCACTGCAGGGCCTTGGTGGAGCACATACCCGCTGTGGCTCGCTACCCAGGCCCCACCGCAGGGCGTTGGTCGGACAAACACCCGTTGCAAAACACCGCCTGGGCGCCACCGCAGGGCCTGGGCAGGGCAGGGCACCCGCCCACTGCGGCGAGCCTACAGCAGGGCATTGGCGGGGGAAACCCCCACACCCATGCGGCACGGGCGGTGAATCCCGGAAACAGGGGGTGAACCTGCCTGAGCATACTGCGCACCACTGATGGCTAGCACTTGGTGATCTGGAGCCCCCTGGCCCTGTGGTACATGTCCCATGCGGTACCTTTCCCACGTCGGTGGTGGTGAGTGCCCTCCAACCTCCGCTGTCTTGGGAACGACTTTGTGGGGAGCACGCCGGCGCTCGGAACAGCCTTTTGGGAAACAATTGTCGGTAGAATAGCAGCATGTTACGATTTCTGTGGCACGATTTCTGTGCGACCTCCAGAGGAACCCTCTGGAGGTCGCAAGACCGCCTCCACGTTCCCCCCCCCCCCCCCAACCCCTCCCACCCCCCGGGGTACGGAGTCAAAGGCCCGCCCCCTGTGTGACATTCCGTTGGGTCGCTGTTTCTTTATGGGGCCCTGGACAGTCACCCGCTCTTCCCTTCGCATGTTGCGCCGGGTCGCTGCGTTCTGTCGGCCGCTGCGGCCGGTGCTCCTGCTGGTGTTGTTTCCGCGTTCGCGGAGCCCAGTCGTTGGTGTGTTGGGGCTGTGCATAATCGTTTATTGCCGACGACCGCCCTTTATAATCCGTGGAGCACTTCGTTGCTCTCACTGCCACAGTTCGCCCTTACAACACGTAGTCTGTGGTGCTGCGGCCGAGAACCTCGAGACCCAGCGTTCATGGCACAGGCAGGGGACCAACCACCACCCAATTCAGCGGACAACGACACGAATGCGCCCGCACACCTGTTCTCGTGTCCCATGCACAGAGCTTGCGATCGGCCCCAACGCTGTACAGTGTGCCCTCCCGCAACGCCGCATCGGCGGGGTCGCACCGCAGGTATGTCGGCACGTAGCACCGCATCTGGCGGACCACGCCCCGGTGCCCCTTCATGAGCACCACACGGGCCCCCTCCGGGCGGGCATAGCCCTGGATGTGGCCCTTGCACGAGCCAACGTACATCGTTGTGCTGCCAAAGCAGAAGGAACTCACCTGCAGAGCCCCATGCAACCGGGAAGAGGGAAGAACAAACAAACTGCTGGCGTTTGTTAGCCCCAGCTTGACGGTTCGGGAGAGCTGACGGCGTTTGGAGGGTGACCAACGGAGAGTCCCAGGAACGGTAATTAGAGCGGTTCCTTGGTGCCGTCCTTGATGCCACCCAAAAAGCAACCGTTTGCATCCTTGGGGACCGCGCTGGCAGGGTCCCATGTGTCCGATAATCCATTGAGTGTTGTGGTGAACCTAGCAACAGTCGAGTGACGTTCCCCATCGTTGCTTGCCCACTAACCGGCATGGCACTGTTTGTGGGGCCTCCAAGTCCTCGTCAGCAAACCTACTTGGCCCCCCCACAAACACAATTTTTTTTTGTCCTTTTGGTACTGTTTCGGTCCTCACGTAGCCCATTTTCAGGCTGTTTTGGGGGGCGTTTGTGCACAGCGGGCGCACAGCACGCAAAGCGCGCATTTTACAGGGAGAAACTAGGGGATTTTAGGACAATTAGCAATATTCTTGCCTACACAGACCGTACTACACCCCCACAACCCCATGTTTCACCCAACCCGCACCCCAAAGCCACCCGAGGCCCCGAATTGCAACCTTGACACCACCTCACAACACAGTGAAAAGCACATGCACATGCGGTAGGGGTGGTCGACCGCTTGGTAGGTCTTTCTTCCTACAATGTCAAAGGAGGCCTCCCGAGCTCCCCAAGATACCCACCTATCTACCTTGGGTGCCTCATGGGAGGGTATCCCGACACGTGCCACTGCCCTATGGAATGCCCCTCACAAAGCCGCTGTCTCATATGACTTGAGAACACGTGGCCACAGCCACCCTGCCCATGTGTAGGGTCCTGTACAAACTTTGTGCACAGCACGCGCACAGCGTGCAATACGTCCCCAAGGAACACTTTGGGGGTGAGGGTGGCTTTGAATGGCACGGCAATCGTACTGCTGCTGTGCCCAATCATCCCTTGGTATGGCACGATACCCGGCACCTGGCATGGCACCACAACAATGAAGCTATACCACTTGGGATGCATATGCGAGTGTTTTTGGCCAATTCGGAGCCCACATTGACCCTTTTCAGCGATTTGGCCCATGCATTGACACATCCGAAGCACCAATGTATTGCAGCCATCTCCACGGGACTATGTGGGGATGCAAACACCGGCAAAAACAAGGATGGAGACTAGGGCAGTAACAGAGTGCGCCGTTTGCCGACTATGGGGTGCATAGAAAGAAGTGTACAATGTTCTCGACCTCACCAGCTCCGTCCCAGTCTTGGTCAGGCAGCCAATAATTAGGCTGTCCACATCAAAAGAAGGCAGTTGAGTAGGTGAGAAAAAGTGCAAGGGCAATGGTGGATCCCAGGGCCAGAGTGTAAAGGCCGGGAACACTGCCATACAGAACAGGGAAAGGAAAATGTGGACCTGATCCAGCAGCCCTGCGCAAAATGGCTCTGCCTGTGGCCCCCGGAATCGGCTGGAATCCCAGTGCCATGGTGGGACTCGGGGGTCTTCAGCAGTCTGGGCGGCTGTGACACCAGGCCACCGGAGGTTGGGACCCAGTCGTTGCGCTGGTGAGGTACAGTCACAAAGGCCGTGGGGCCCCACCTTTGGCGGAAGCCAAGACCCAGCCCGACCCCAACCCCAACCCCCCCCCTCCGGGGTAAGGAGTCAAAAGCCTGCCCCCTGTGTGACATTCCGTCGGGTCGCTGTTTCATTACGGGGCCCCGGACAGTCACCCCTTCTTCCCTTCGCGTGTTGCGTTGGGTCGCTGCGTTCTGTCAGCCGCTGCGGCCGGTGCTCCCGCTGGTGTCGTTTCCGCGTTCGCGGAGCTCAGTAGTTGGTGTGCCGGGGCTGTGCTGGATGTGGCGGGATGTGCCGTGTGCGCGTCAGCGGCGCCCGCCCCCCCACCCAGCCCCCGCATACCTTTATCCCACCTCCCACTTGGTGTTGCAGTTCATGACTGGCACGACTGGTACGAATGGTAGGCAGATTGGCTGACTAATTTCCAGAATGTCTTTGGTGGGGATCACGCACGGTGACTTTCCCGGATCCACCCTCAAAAACCCCTACAGCCCCAAACCCCCACATGCACCGGCAAAACGCAGCCAATAGACAATACGATGCTGCACACACAAGTACCCAGGCTAATGTTACAGGTTGGCACATCCTTTGCAGTCGCCATGTACCCTTGGTCCTCCAAGAAGGGTGCCCAGCTCTTTCCTTTGCGCTGGATTATCCAGCGTCAAAAATTTCAAACCAAGCTGAGGCACTCGGGCAAGAGGAGGATATCCAGCGCATCTCGCGTCAACTGCCCAAAAATCCACCGCAAAGGAAACAGCTGAGCGTGCCGTGTACAGCGGGGCGTGGGGGAGGTCCAAAGGGCTTCATTTGTGCACAACACAACGCCCCGTTTCTGCGCTTTTCAATCCATGCCATGTTCGTCTCTCAAGCCCAAACCGCAGCCGCAACACCTGTTCTCTGTGGCAGTTGAACTGCTGTATGCAATGTGGATGGTCGCGACTCTGGGCACTGGAAGAAGAGGCGTTGCTCAGCAATCCTGGGAGGTGTGGTTTGTACTTTTTGAGGCGGTCCGCGACATTCTGTGCAGATGTTGATGAAGGCGAAGACTTAGTTGTGCGCTGTGTCGCCGAGGATGAAGGTCTAGACCTGATAAGCAAAGACTGAGAACAGCAATTGTTGTAGCAATGCACATCATGGTTATGACATTCACAGACACGTTGCATGCGCCATGCCAGCTCAACTTGTTGGTGTTTTGCTCTGCTCCCTGTCCTTCCGTGCAGTCAAAGCATTGGAGCCTACCAAGGCCGCTCGCAAACACTCCTTCAAAACATGGTTGGAGCCTCCTGACAAGAGAGTTCAAAGCGCTACATATTCGCCGTCCAAAAATCCTGTCAACAGCCTGCGACCACTGGCAATGTAATGGTGGCGCGGTAACAACGGCTCAATGCCAATCTCCCAGAATCGTACACCCATACCACGATGCGCCACAAGCGAAGATTGGACGGCAGATGTTTCGAGACAAACCCTCCCAAGAACGGGTGCCTTGCTTTGGCATGTGCCACACTTCAGGGGCTCGGCAGTCTTACCCAGGATCCCCCACCTGTTTGCGCGTGGGCCCAGTTGCACACATACGATCCGACGCGAACAGACTCCAGCCTATTCGGACAGGTCCGATCCGTTGGGACATGTATGTCAACATGGCGCACGTATAGGCAAATGCATCTAATTCCACCACGTGGATTGTGCATTTTCATTCAAAGTGTTTTTGTTTCTACTTCATGTGCTTGATTTGGTTCTTCAGCCCGCTTACCTGCAATGGGTGCGTGTACCTTTCTTTCATTCGATTGTGATCAGGGTGCCCCTGTGACGTGATGATCACATGGACAAACAAACAGATGGAAGTTCCCGGTCATAATGCCTCCAATCTTGAATTCACTTCTATCACTGTTTGCACGTGCTTTATTGCCTATGGCTCGTCTTCCGATGTTGTGCATGTGCTAGTGAGAAGGTCTAACCAAATGAAAATACATGATTGGTTTGGGTTGACATGAGGTATGCCGTCGCTACTGACACTCGCCCCACTTTCCCCTTTTCTTCTCCCCTCTTTCCTTCAAAACCCTGACCTGAAGGGGCCTGTGTCATGCCGGCCAAATGATTGCCAGCTGCAAGCGAGGCATATAACATGGCAACCTAAGGGGACGTGTGGTGTGACATGTTGGCCAGTCCTTTTGGGCAACTTGGCACTTGGCCTGGAGGGTCCTATCCTGCTGATACCTGTTTTCGAAAGGCTTTGCCACGCCTGAGTCACTTTCGGCACAACCAACCCACTGCTTTGGGCCACTTTTGCGTGCCACTGGCTACTATAGCCTGGGTGAGGTACATCCAAGTGCAATGAAAGGCATGTAGAGCGCACCTACTCCCCGCTTTCTTGGCAGCGGGCCGATTCTTGGCTCGTGGAGACTGTTTACGCAGACCTTGTGACATAGCGTAGCGTCCCCCCCTTTATGAGCGTCACCCCCAGGTGAGGTAGGGCGCCATCATTGAGGAACGCCGCGGTCCAAATCGTGGAGATCAACGAGTCCCCCAAGCTCACGAGGCTTCTGCCGCAGTTGCTCCGGTACCACACGTGTGTCGGCAACAAGTCAGCGCAACACAAAACAATGCACCATGCCTGAGATCCACAAGGTCGATGGTAAGGAGGTGGCGCAGTGGCAAGGCCGTTCAACGAAGCACAACACCAAGCGTTAGCGAAAGGGACAACACAAAATGCACGAGATGCTGCCAACGCACAAGATTATAATCAGGGTGAATTGTTTGCCATTCGTGCCCCTTGCACACCGCTCCTTCTGGATCATTCCTTGCTCCTTCATATGCCGACGACTTTCCATCCTCCCAGTCAAGCCAACTGAGCACATTCTCTATGCTACTGGTGCATGGTGAGCCGCGGAGGGCCAGCACGTTCACCAGGGCAGGCCAGCATCTGATTCTCTTATCGGTCGGTGCAAGTACTTTCCCCCGTCACTTTTTTGGTTGTTATCACAGCACCCTGCAAAGTCGATTGCCTCGTTTGGTGCTGTCTGCCCAGAACAGTCATCTAAAAACCCACCCCCCACCCTCTCCCTAGCCACATTGTGCCTCCACCCCCACTTCTGGAGGCGTTTTCCGCGTTCTCCACGTTCCGGTCGTCTGCTTCCATACATGCTTCTGGAGGGCGATCCTACGTATTCCGCGGTTTCTAGAGTCCGCACTGGTGCAGTACGACGTGACCCTCAGCCGCCTGGAGAAGCATTACCGGGTCTGCATGAATGCCAATGCCATGCTTGCTTTGCCCTCCATGGCAGATCTATTTCATGCAGATACACAACTGCAAGCTTTAGCACAAGCTAAATCTCCTCTTGCTCTTCATTTGCTTCGGACTATGGTGGTGGTCCTCACCTCAAAGCAGCCGGCTTCCCACCAAGACAAGTGGTCTCCAAGTCAGCAATGTACCAGCACCATCATGGCCACCCCTTAAAGAGCTCTTGCGCAGGCACTGCGGGAGAGCCGGACATCTTAGGCGCGCGCCATGCTGACCTTGGGGTAATCAGTGGTATATTGGCTGTAGTGCTTCATATTTTTATCAAAAGGTACCTCAGTTGTCACTACATTGGGGGTTACCACCAAAAATCAGTGATGGGGCAAACCTCCATGGTAGCGTATGAAGCCTCTTTTGGGTATCCGCAACCTGGGAGGAGGTCAACAAGCACACTGGGAAGTGCGAACCCGCCATGACAACTTCTTGAGGCTACTTGTGCACAAGTCCCACAACTGCTGGCCGGCTTTCCCACAGTCTGTCCTGTTGTGCAATTTCACCCGTTTTCTCAATTGCCCTTTTGCCCACTTTTCTCCAGTTTCTCATATGCCCCTTCATGTCCCCATTTTTGCCACGACTTTTGCTTACTTCCCCAAAGTTTGCCCTGCTGCACCCCCCTTTTTCTCAACCCTGGATGGCGTAGACTATTGCCTAGACCACATCCCCTGCTCGTTGGCGCAAACACGGCTGCGGAAAGGGAAAACAATAGTAGCATGGGGTGGTGCGTGAAAGAAATCAGTGATGTTTTTTTGCAGATGGACCCCTGTTGCAACAGATTTTCAAATTGGCACCAGCCGAATGAAGCGAATGTGGGCACAAATGCGATGTTGTAAATCCATTTTTAAATGCACGCAAATGGACGCATCTGTAAATGCGTCCAGCCACACAATTCTGCGTTCTTCCCGCTTGAAATCTGCATAGCTTTCGCGTACCTATTTTCAACTCGGCAATTCACGAACTCAGAATTCCTGTCAAGTGTAGTGAGCACAGCCGAACACATAAGTGCCCCCTGTGCCCCCCCCCCCCCCACACACACACAACCACACACACACACAGCAGTAGCAGTAGCGCGAAAACAACCACACAACACAGCCGGCTACTGCAATTGTGACCTCAATGGAGCCTGCCACCCCCCTCTTGGACACCCCCCAGCTCCAACACCACACAGCCAGCCATATGGGGGCCAGTGGCAAACAATCCATGTGTAGAAGGTTGAAGGACTGGATGGCTACCCTTCTGCACCACCACCCGCCTCACGTTTCCAGGACTCGCCCCTGATCCCTGTGAACCGCACCTTCTCTCACAAAGGGCCTGCCTCGTGGCATCCAAGCAAACATGCGATGGGGCATCATGACATCCCTGTGGTAACCCATGCATATCGCAGGCCCGGAACACCAGCCGGTGGTGCACCACATGCCCCAAGTGCGCCCCTCCTCCAGTGCCGTCAGCACAACCATTCTATGCACAAAACGGTGGGATGCATGGCCTCCACGCCCACAGCGAAGAGGATCTACATTGTCAATAAAAGGCAAGCCAGAGCGAACTAAGAAATCTGCAATGTGCGCAAGCCCATGTCAGATCTTGTCGAGAGGAGACTACTCAAAGACCACTGGCAAGTGCGGTTGTTCTGCATGACAGCGCCAACACCACCCCGTCGCATACGAAATGCATCAACGTCATTTGCCATCGTGCGGCTTTGCACGTGTCTTCAATGGACTGCAAGTCCAGAGTCCAACCAGCCCCGAGCCTCTGGAGAGACAATCCAAATCAATCACTCCACCAAGCGTTCACGGCCGTCCAAAGGCGGTTGACAGGCCGACGCGGACGGCTCAGGTGGCGTTTACCCCTGCTTTGCTAGCCGTAGGTTCGGTGCGGGTGGTGCCAGGGAAGAGTGCAGAAATGACACTGCCGGACGTTGCCCGACTGAATAAAGCAACAGAGGATGACCGGCAGGGTCAGTTTTCAGATCCGCGACGATTAGGTAAGCGCCAACCACCATCCCTTTGGTCCGTTCCTGCCACCTGAAAGCTGAGGTTATCTCATTTCTGAGGAGAAACTCGTTTACCAGTGGACCCAGAGACGTGCATTCCACTAGCGTTTGATAGTCTGGGGTTAGATTGAGGTCGATGCTCGATGAGACAGTGCAAAGGAAAAGGATGAGCGGATTGGGACGGAAGGGCATGATGATCGCAGAGGGAGTCGGATAGCACTCATTTGAAAGAACTGACAAGCGGACCAGGGCAAAGGGTTAAGGATGGTGACGGAGCAGCTTCAACGTGGAGGTGTTGAGAACGGTGGTGAGAGGCCCAGTGACAAGGCCAAGTGTGGGGATAAAGATAAGAGGTAAAAAGAGGGGCGGATGGCCCTTGCAAGGGCACTGCATCCACCCTTGACCCAGCAAGGGTGGATGACCTGGCCTGCATGTGTGGCAATGGGGCTTTTGGTTGGGGCAAACTTAGGGTGAGGATCACCGACTTTGTGCACCCGTGTCCACAGTCGAACACCCAATAAACGACCATGGAGGCACCAGTTGTTGCTTTGGGCAGTGCTTGATGACTCGACTCAAGATAATCGCATCACACTCACGGACGGCACTCAGCATTAGCAAAAGTGAATGTCGTGGATGACGCTACGAATGCAGTTCGCAGTATGATTCTTACTTCGGGCCCATTTCTCATTCGCACGCAAAGCACCGTGGTGCAAACCCTTCTTTATGGCAGAAATTCACTCCTAACCTGCGATAACTTTGGGCTCGACATTTGGGCCCAATCCCATGCCGTCTAAAATCCACTTCGGGGACGTAATGGGCCAAAACTGTGACCACCTTGAAGCGAGTAACAAACATTAACACGCAGTCAGCAGAGCAGACTGAGCACAAAAGCAAGGCGCAGTAAGCGCACAGCCAGGATTGTTCAGCTCTAGATTCTCATTGCATGCAAAGGCTTGTCGCTTCGGAAGGCGTCATTTAGAAAGCAATTTTATGTTCACCGTCGACTTATTTGTCATGAATCCAGATCCCGGATCTTTGCACCATGGTTGTCCCATGATTCCGGGATACGCACATGAAACGGCAATGCTGGAAGACCGTGCGCATTGTAGAAACCGCACTGGGGCTCATCCTCGTATGAGAAACGTACGTATCGAGGCAATACACCAGGCCCATTTCTTGGTGGACTGACCTTCACTTCCACACGAGACTGGTCCACAGAAATATGATGGCCACGGGTCCATTTTGGAGGTGTGGAGACGTTGCATGACACGGTGGGGCTGTGTAGCGGCACTGCAGTAGTATCATCTGTAACTTGATCCACAAAGGAGAACAAGAATGGGTTCACTCTGCAGCACTGCACGCAATTCGACGTCCCTGGAATGACACAGGTCATGTGAAGCAACAGGGCGTTTCATGGGGGCAAATTGGGAGGAAACAGAAATCGGAATGGCCAATGTAGTGTGGTATATCTCTCGGGGACGACGCTGTTCCTGCCAACTTTCTGGGTTTTCGGGGGTAGGTGCCATTGTTGCCTAATTTGTGTCCACTGAGTGTCCCGTAGGTAGGGGTATGTGGGGTATATTTGGAAAGCCCTTGAATAGGGCTTTTCGGAGATGTATGGGTTGGGGGGGGGTCCGGAACCATATTTTTTCGAAAATTGGCCGTTACCGTTGACAGGTTGGGTTTTTTTTTGCCTGTTCTGATCCGGTTTCAGACAGACTGCACCGCACTCCTACCCGCATTACTCCAACATATGGGCATATAAGGGTCAAGTCATTCGGGTGGATTTGTTGCATTTGATGTGTAGAAGACATGTGCAACATGGGTCCCCCTAAGACCCCAATATGTTGATCACTTTGACCAATAACTACCTTGGACACCCGGGTGATGCGTGGTGCAACTTGCAGCATCAAGCTCAAGAGTGCAAGAAATCAAAGATGGCAGAAATTCTCAAACAGGCTGTCAAGTTGGGACATGGGACCACAATATTTGGATTCAGCACGTCAAAATGCATCCATTTACCTCCTTTCACTTTGCTCCAACTCCACAATATGTTGG
Source organism: Eutreptiella sp. 'Long Island Sound 2002' (assembly GCA_964036045.1). NCBI lineage: Eukaryota > Euglenozoa > Euglenophyceae > Eutreptiales > Eutreptiaceae > Eutreptiella > Eutreptiella sp. 'Long Island Sound 2002'. The sequence goes on from OZ038378.1 coordinate 156,309,766, forward strand.
AGCACCCATGGGAAAACCTGTGAGTTGGTGTCCCGCACGCGTGAGCGGAGCAGGCTGAGGCCCGAAAACCCTGAAACACCGAAAAGTTCGGCCTCGGTACTCAAAAATATGGTCACCTATCCCCCCCAACCCATACATTTCTGAAATGGCCTTTTCTCACAGATTTCAAAAAGTATACACATACCCCCCCCCAGGTGACGACATGTTTGCACATCTAAGCAAAAGTTGTAGAAATTGCCAAAAAGTGCCAAAACCCAGAAAGTTGGCAGGTTATGAATGTCCCCGAGAGATATTGTAGCGCAGTATCGATGCTAAGTGTAGTGTGGTGTGGTGTGGTGTGGTGTGGTGTGGTGTGGTGTGGTGTGGTGTGGTGTGGTGTGGTGTGGTGTGGTGTGGTGTGGTGTGGTGTAGTATAGGTGCCCGGCGCTGTGAGAGGTGGACAGATCGGATATTGGGGTTCCCTGCTGGCGGTTGTGCAGCTGTTCCCGCTCCCAACACACGTTCGCATCGCCGGTTCGGTCCGCCCCCCATCCCTTTGACATGAGACATGCACGGATTTCCGTGTGACGTCCCGTCAGGTCTGTGTGCTCGTGGTCATGCCGGTTCATGAGGGCATCAGCAGTCCCGTTGGGTCGCAGACGCCACCAGCGATGCTGAGTGCAAGCGCATTGACTCGACAGCCGTGCACATGCCGCTCTCCTCCAAACGATGACAATCTTGACGACCAAAAACGCGAAAAAAAACACACACACAAAAAACAAACAAAACAAAACGAAAAACAAAAAAAGCAAAACGAAAAACAAAAAAGGCAAACACAAACACACCCACAAAAAAGCCGTACTCCGTGGGAGCCTACCCCCAAACTGCCGGTGTGAATGCATCGGCGCCCAGGGACCTCCCTCCACTTTCTGCCACATCTCATGGGCCCATGCATCGCAGCTGCTCAGTGCCAATCCCGATGCAGCGCCACAGGCACCGCGCCCCCCCCCCCCCCCCCCCGCGTTCAGTGGCCCAAACAACAAATTCAAAAAACAAAAGAGCGCCAACGGGCGGTCCTTCTGACACCACCGAAACGGCCGCGTCGTGTCGTTGTCACGAGCGTCCCCTCGCTGGGGACGCCGCCCTCCTGCCCCGTCTCATCGGGGGCTACATCCGCCGTCCCCCACCATTTCGTCCGCCACGGCCACTCCGATTGAGGGCCGGGGCCAACACGTCGGGCGCGCGCCAAAGGGCCATACCACGGCCACTCCGATTGAGGGCCGGGGCCAACACGTCGGGCGCGCGCCAAAGGGCCATAACGACGTTCTTCAGGCCACACAGTCACACTGACGTGGGGGTTGAGGGGGGGAGGGTTGGCACAAGACCTCGGTATCTGATTGTTTGCCCTTGGCGGCCCCTATCGGCCTCTCGCCACTGCTCATTCTGACCCTCTGTGGGCCCGAACGTGTTTTGGTTGTGTCAACGGAGCCCCCGGATGACTTGTCCTGTTTGACTACTCCGGGGGTCGGCCGTCCCGGAGACGCTGTTGCCCGTGCCGTTGACCAGGGGTATCCAGATGCACCCTCCGAGTCCATGCGGGGGTTTGCCGACTCCAGCGCTGACTTGTGCGCGCTGGGGTGTGCATCGGGGGGGGGGGGGGTATCTGTGGAAGAACTCCAAAGCGGCAGAAGTGGCCGGACCCCCCATATCGAGGGATCGCAGTGGTCTCGCTTACGACGCCGGCGGACAGGGCACACCTCCCAAGTGGTAGGGCTGGGCATCGATCGGTCCACGGGACCCGAACCGAAACAAGACCGTGACCTCCGACGACGTCTCATTCAGCACCTGCAAACCGATGGAGGTCTTCCCAGGGACGTCCCTCCGGCGACGCACTTCGTGTCTCGAAGGCCCCCCTGAAGCCGCTGTCGGGCAGACCGGGGGGGCGGCGGCGTGAGCCCCTCTGACGCTGGGAGGCTGGGCCTTAGACCCGACCCCGTCATCCTCTGGGACCCCCCTCCCCCCCTCTGAACATCGTGGGGCTCGGGGGCGGGGGCTCCTTCCGAATCTTCGTGCTCCGTTTTCACTCGCCAACAAACGCCAAAGAAATACGCCCCATTCCCATCGATGCGCTGATTCCAAAGGACCACTTTCCCCCTGATTTTGAGCCCCCCCCCCCCCCCCCCGTGTGTGACATTCCGTCGGGTTGCTGTTCCTTTACGAGGCCCTGGACAGTCACCCGCTCTTCCCTTCGCATGTTGCGTCGGGTCGCTGCGTTCTGTCGGCCGCTGCGGCCGGTGCTCTTGCTGGTGTCGTTTCCGCGTTCGCGGAGCCCAGTAGTTGGTGCGTTGGGGCTGTGCTGAATGTGGCGGGATGTGCCGTTTGCGTGTCAGCGGCGCCCAAGAATTGGCGTATTGGGGATGTCCCTCCGGACCTTCATTGGCCCCCATAAGAGAGCGTGTCAGAGCCCTTTTTTTTCCGGATTTCTTGGGATGTGGGTCTGAAACGTCCCCCCACGCGCTGTCCCGGCCATCCACCATATGTCCTTTTCCCCCTCACAGCTGGTCTGCCCCTGATGGGCTCCCGCTCCTGTTGTGCAAACAGCCCATCTGGGCTGCGGGCTGCCCCCCCCCCAACCACCACTATGGTCCTTGGAAAAAGGGGGGTCTAGGAAAAAAAACTTCAGGTACCAAGGGGAAGCTTTGCATCCCTCCCGCAAAGAAATCCGCACTTTCATTATCTTGATTTCGGTGCCTTGATCACATCAAACTGCAAATGGAGAGCAGTGATCCTCAGAACGCTGCGGACGGTGCCAGCCCCCACCCCCACCCCCACAGGGCACAGGACCCCCCTCGGTACCCTCATCATTGGGGCTGCCCCGGTGTTGGGGCGCACAGTGTTGCTTCTTCGCCCGTTCCATACGTCGCAATCGGCGGAAGTGGGGGTTGAGGGCCGTCCACAAGGGCACAAGGCGGGGCCCGTAAGTGCGCCACGGGCACACCCACAGGCACCGTTCTCGAGGCACGTCGGACGGCCTCGGCGGGGCAGAGGGTGTGGATGGCGCCAGAGCACTGACTTCGCTGAACGAAGCCGTCCACCGGGGGCTTCAGGAGCCGAGTCACTCGGAGGCACGCGACTGTGGGACATTATCTTCTGCGTCTCCTCCAGAGGGTGACCCGGCTCTCCACGCCCGGCACGAAGCACGGCTGTCGGCCATCCTTCAGTCGGGGGGGGGGGGGGGGGGCGGCACGAGGCCATGGTGTTGGTTTGTTTGCCTTTAGCAGCGCCTATTGGCCTCTCGCCCTTGCACATTCTGACCCTCTGTGGGTCCAAACGTGTTTTGGTTGTGTCAACGGAGCCCCCGGATAACTTGTCCTGTTTGACTACTCCGGGGGTCGGCCGTCCCGGAGACGGGGCTGTTGCCCGTGCCGTTGACCAGGGGCATCCAGATGCACCCTCCGAGTCCATGCAGGGGTTTGCCGACTCCAGCACCGACTTGTGCGTCAGTCCGGGGGGAAGGGGGGCCTGCGGAGCATGCAGCTGTTGCCGGGCAGCAAAACACGGATCCACCACATGTGCAATGTCGGGGAGGTGCACGGCCGCCCAGACCTGAACACGGAGCCGCGGGGCTGTGGGCGCGCGGCGGCGGTTGGGCAGCGCCCCCTCCGTCGTGGGGGCCATTCCCCGCGGCGAAGGCCGCGGGGGGCCAGGCAAGAGACAAGGGCGACCCATGTCCCACGTCCAATGCTCCGCGACCGCCGCCCTGTGGGATGACTCGGGAAGGGGGCGACGCCCCTCTGCTTCGGGACTGAGGGCCCATCCGACCCCCAACGGCTCTGCAACCGCTTTGGAACCGCCCGAACTTGCACCCAAGCCCTGTGCCCGGCGGCAGTCACCGCTTTGGCTCCCATGCTCGAGTCCCCTGTAGTCTGCCTTTCCTTCAAGCACAGGTCCTTAAGCCTGGTCCGTTTTGTGGGGAGGGGGAGGGGGAGGGGGAGGGGGAGGGGGAGGGGGAGGGGGCTTTGGCTTTGGCTTTGGCTTTGGCTTTGCTTCTCCGCTGGGTCGGTGCGGGTGAACCGTCGCGCCCCTTAACACGCGTTGTTACCCCTGCATCACTGTGCTATTCTATTACCTACGCTTGCCCGGTCCTTGTGTTGTCCTGCTCTTTCCTCTTCCTTTCGACGTCGTCGTTCTGCCCTTTTTTTTTGTTTGTTTGATTGTTTGTTTGTATTATCGTCCTTATTGTGTGCTTGGTTCCTGTTTGTTTGGTTGCTGTTTCCGTTGGTGCTCCTGCCGGTTCCTGCTCCTCCTTGCTGACTGTCCCTGCCGCTGGTTTGTTTCCCCCGCGCCAAAAGCGGGAAAGGGGGAGGGGGAGGGGGAGGGGGAGGGGGAGGGGGAGGATTGGATTGGACTGTGGCCGTATGATATCACGATATCTCACGCCTCACGTATGGACGGTAGAGCGGCCGCCGTCGACGCCGGGGCCCCGCCCGTCACCCTCGGGCGGGGCCTCCTGCGGTTGTGCTTTGGGACATTGCGCGTTCTGCTTTCGCCCCTGCTACTCCTGTGTTTGCTGATCCCGCTGGTGCTCCTCGCCGAGTGTGTTTGCGTTGTTGTGGGTGGCGGCTCGGCGGCTGGGTACGGGGCTTAGCGCCTGACGGCGACACCCGGGCACCACACCATATGCACGGCCTCCCAGGCCTATCTCCTAGCCACCATGTATTTCTCATGGTGCTGCCGGTAGTGGGGCTTGGGACCGTCCACTCAGCAGGGTGGGACTTGCTGGGGTTTGCGCGCTGGCTTTGTTCTGGTCGTGGGGTGGTGTTTTGTTGTGGTTGTGCTGCTTATATGCCGCGCCCGTGGGGTGGTGCCTGCCCATGGGCTGGGTGACCCAAGTGGCCTGGCGTATACACATTTGCTGGGGGGTCCCACCGGGAGGGGGAGGGGGGGGGGCATTGGGGTCCAACCCACACCTCAGTGCCCCCCCCCCTGGCTGTACGGCATCCCGCAGGGCGCGCGCAATAAAGCAATGGATACCTTGACCGATTGCAAAACCGGGCCTTCATGGATTACATTAGGAAGACCATAGACCACCGCTTGGGCCGCCAGGGCCAACCTGCGCCCAACCTCCCTTTTGTCAGGAGGATGGATGTCATCCGGATGCCCCAAATCGTGAGCTGTGGCACACCCTGCAAACGCATACACAACGCTGACCGAAAGGTAATCAACGCCGATGCAAGACTCACCGACGATGCACCGCACCACACCACACCACACCGCCCACCACACCACACCACACCACAACACACCACACCACACCACACCACACCACACCACACCACACCACACCACACCACACCACACCACACCACACCACACCACACCACACCACACCACACCACACCACTCCACACCACACCACACCACACCACACCACACCACACCACACCACACCACACCACACCACACCACACCACACCACACTACACTTACACTACACTACACTACACTTACACTACACTACACTACACTACACTACACTGCACTGCACTAAGTGTATTGCAGTGTAGTGTAGCAGTAGCTTGCCGCCCATTAATGGTCCTGATGGGAATGACGGGTGCCGCCGACTGATTACCACTTTGGGGTCTTTCCCTTCTTCGCTTCTGCACTACCAAACTTCCCGAGATTCCCCCTTTTAAACCCCTGCCCTTGCAGTTGTCGTGGCCGCGGGGCGGGGGACGGCGGCGGGACGGCGGCGGATTCCCTGACTCCCCTGCTCCTCCGTATTGGACGTGTCAACGGCCCTGTCCCATACCGACGAAGGGGACCGTAGGGGCATTCCGCAGCTTCAATTGCTCCTGCCGAACGAATGGCGCAGTCCCGCACGCCTCTTTGACGCCCGCGACCACCGTGAAAATGAAGGGCACTTGCGGGCCCCAAGTGCTGCGGATCCATGAAACCTGCGATGGGGCAAAGCGCTGGAGGCTGCGATGCGCTGCCGCTCATCGGTCTGAGGTCTGTTCGCAGAGCGCGGGGGGCGGGGGGGGGTGGGGGGTCAGACATAACCCGCCCCCGATATTCTTGGGCCTCCGGGCCAGCGATGATGATGCTGCATGCCCAGTGCCAACAGTGTACTTCCGCAGAGCATTTCGCGATCGTTGGATCATTTTGCGCAACTGGTGTGGGCAAATGGGGTGGGGTGGGCGTTTGAGCGCTTGTTGGGTGGGATGGGTGCTGTTGTATTTACAAGGGCTTTTATGTCCATGGGGCTCTGCGCAAGGGATGTGCCATCCACAAGGGAGACCCAAATGCGGCTTGGACCTCAGAAATCATTGGGAGAGCCGTCATGAGCGGTGGTTCTGCATCATATCTTGATTCCAGATGTTCTGCTCAGTCAGAACCTCCATCATCACGTTGCATCAGGTGACTTCTGTGTCGGATCCGTCCTTGGCCTTTTGGGAAACGGGCGTGTTTTGTATTCTGACGCTCCCCGTCATGTGTTCCCATACCTACTGGGGCGGGAAGGAGGGGCTGGGGGAGAAGGAGCGCATGGACTCCTGGGCAGAAGCCGTTTCGATGCTGCAAGTGTAGGGGAGTGGTGCAGCGAGCGCATGGCATGCTGTGTGTGTGTGCCAAGGGAATCAATTCAATCATGCTCAAACTGCGAGGTTCAACATTCCTACATTCCTACCACTACTGCCAACCATGGGTTCAATGTCCTGCTCTCCAGGGGGGCATGCTGAGAGTGTGTGTGTGTGTGTGTGTGTGTGTGTGACGCCCAGGACAATTGAATCATGCTGAAACTGCGAGGTTCAACAACTATGCCCTACCACTATGCGACCGAACCATGAGTTCTGGTGTCCGTTTGCCCCGTTGGCAGGCTCAGGAACTGGGTTGAGATGCTGGCAGACATGCAACAAGAGGGGGTGGCGTCCGTGCTCCTACCACTCCCTGCATACGGTCTCCGTGTGCCCGTGCTTCCCTGTGGAGGCCCCGTTGAGCAAGTCCACTGTGCTGTTGGCGGTCACGGGGGTGTAGACCCACGGGTTCCGCTGGCGCTCCTGCGCTGGGAGGGGGCGAGGGGCTGGGGGTGGTGGGTTTTTGTTGAAAAAGCTTCTTTGCTGTCCTGCTTCCTGCCTTAGCGCGCTTCAGCATGCGTTGTACTTCTGCACTGGTCAAAGGAGTGTACGGGAGGGTGTGTGTGGGTGTGTGTGTGTGTGAAGGGCGCACGCAAAGGCGCTTGCTTGGGCCGATAGCGCTGTCGCTGATCTTTTGCAGGGCAGCATTGTGCGTGCCGTAAATACTTTGTGGTGGCGCAGACAGTGCTCTGCTTCAGGCGTGCAGCCAGTCACGTGTCCGTCTGTACTCCAATACAGTTGCTTCCAGGGTGAAGGTGCACAAGACTTGTCTTGGAGTTGAAAGCTTTGAGACACGAAGCATCGGAATCATCGGTTGAGTCGCCTTCGCAGATATCCCTGGTTCAGCAACTGCGATGTGACTTACACCAGGGCGGTCCTTAATAGGAAAAAAAAAAGTGTTCCTGAACGGTAGTTTTGCAAAAAGACCGCGTGTAGCTCATATGTTCAACCATGGTTGGTGGCGATTGGTTGGTCGCGATTGGCAGTTGGCGGTTGGCGACTGGCGGTTGGTGGCGGTTGATGGTGGTTGGCGGTGGTTGGTGGTTGGTGATTGGTGGTTGGCGGCAGTTGGTAGTGGTTGGCGGTTGGCGGTTGGTCGCCGCTGGCGGTTGGCGGCGGTTAACGGTTGGCGGTTGGTGGCAGTTGGTGGTTGGCAGTTGGTGGTCCCTTGGGGCGGTCCCTAAGGGCGGTCCTTAACAAAAAAAAAATCTAGTTCCCGAAGGAATCCCCTGACTTACATCCTCTCCGTTACGGAATCGCGTTTTGCAGTTGACGCTGTGCGGCATAAATCATTGCGTTCATTTACACTACTGCCACGTCTCAATAGAGCGCGACCGCTCCAGCGATCTGCTCCCCATTCCACGCATCCTCGACCTGCGTACCACCCGCCACAAGTGGTCCGTGCATCGACCGTAACCGCCGCTGGTCCCAGGAAGGCGAAGCGGGGAGCAGTGCACAGACAGAGAGGAAGCGCGGACGGAGCCGTCCACTGGGCGCTGCTCGACCACATTCACTTCAGAGGGGCGGTCCTACGGGGCTGCTCTACTTCCGTCATCCGTAGCGTTGGGGGCATCGCAGTGGCCGTGGCTTAGGGAACCAGGAACTCTGCGGCGTGGGTGCTAAATGCCGTTCAGTAAACCTTGTGCTGCGGGCGCCACGGGCCGCTGCCTGCCTCTCCAAGCGCCACTCCTCTGCTTCGCCTCGGAGGTTGTGGGGGGATACCAGTGCCCTCTGCCGGCAGTTGTACACACTGCTGCCCAAGATGTCCGACTCCCCCTGATAAAAGATCACCGCCCGGATCGGAAGCGTTCGCACACTCTGCAGCGTCCCGCGGTTGTATGCGAACGAGTAGTGGTGCCCCGGCTTCTCCCCCAGACCGTGCAGCCGGTGGGCCTTCTTCCGCTGCTGCAGTAGAGTGCACGAGCCTGAAGGAACGAGAGCATGAGGCTAATCTCTCGCAGGATCATGACCGACCAATGACCCCAACGCACTCATCACACGAGACGGGGAGAACGTTGTACGGGGGGGGGGAGGGTTTGCTTCAGCAGCATGGGAAAGGGGTGAAGGCCGGAGATGGGTTTTGGGGTTGGCTGGGCCTTGCATACTGCTCCTCACGTATGCATAGGTTTGATCAAAGAATTGTACATTTGTGTACTGTCGCTTGTGGTCTCACAGGCACATGTGCACAGCAACAAATCAATGAATCCTTGCAATAGCACACACCAGAACTGATGAACAAAAAACACAAAAATCAATGCAATCGGGCAGGAGAGGATTCAATGTGACTTCTGTGGTCAAGCAGCCCTTTCAGCATAGCATGAAGGTCGGTTTGGCACCCAAAAGCAACACTGCCTTGATGCCGTTAATTGTATTCTGCTGCACGGAAAAGGGAAGCCAGAAATGTGTGTAGACATGGAGAATATGACTCTAAATGCACATCTTATCTGGAGCAGTGACTCCCTTGGGTCTGCTGCCTTAGTGCTGAGGCCGCACTCTGTCCACACGTGTACTATGGACCCACTGGTGTGAGTTTGCGAGTATGGGATGGTTGATGCACAAGCGATGAGATGTTTGGGTTCAAGAGTAATGCTACCAATGCCTCTGCATCGTTGGTAGTCCAGTGCCGAGTCACAACAACCCCCCCACCCCCGGAAAAGGACTGTGTTTCGTCCTCATTGTCCAGCCCTCCTCTCACAAGGATTAATGCATGCACTGTGCAGCGCGTTTCCAGACTTGACGGGTCCCAACAACAAACTGCAAGCAACGTGTCTGGTACTGGTCCACTCAATAGCGGCACCACCTCCTGTCCAGAATGGGGGTTTGTAGGTCCTAGAGGGTATGCTTGCCCGGCGCTCCCGGCATCCAAATCAATGTTCCCGCCATTGATCCCAATGCTTTACCCCCAAACATCACTTTCTCCTCCAGCCCACGAACCCTAAGCAAGAGTGGCACAACACAGCACAACTACGGGCAAACAGAAAACTCTCATTGGTTGTTGTTTGACAACCATAATCCCTGCCTAGGATTGTGTTCCAACGAAATGACTTGGGGTGTATTGTAACAAGGGAAGTTCATAGAGGTAAAGAAGGATTAGGGAGTTATGGTGCAACATGCACAACTTCATCCCCACAAGTGTGAGGGCCAATACATTCAGCACAATATACAATCATTGCACTGCCCGCAAACTGTGATTGTGCGTTTCTAACAAAACAAAGGACGAACATCTTCTTCATCTTCACAATCATCTCCCGACTCATTGCTTGGGTCATTCCTCACATGGATGACACGATGGTGTGGGGCGGCCTGGCTCCAAAACATGGCCATATCCGGTTAACCCTTGAAAACTATACGGATCATGCACCATTAGATCAGACTTCGCAGTAATGAGTGATGGCATGAAAGAGGACATTGTGAACGACGACTCACTGGAAAAAGAAATAGACACTCAGAAAGTGACGAAAACATGCGGGCAACACGTGCATAACATGCACAAACCAAGTACAAAAGACCCTACTGCAGTGTGAGGAACACACCTTCGTTCACCTCTTGACCTTGCATGTTGCTGGGACCTCATTGCCCAGGACGAGAGGTTTACTCAGGTATGTTGAGACCTATCCCTATCTCTACTGTCCCTCCCTGTCAACATCCCATGTCACCATGGGCATCCACTAGCATAGGCTAGGAAGGGACAACTACTCGTGTCCAAAGGGTAGAGACACGCTTTTTGATCACACCATTCAACCAACTCTTGTTTTTTCAACCTACTTGTGTTTGAGGTAAGGGATAACATGTTCGATCGCACCAGTCAACCACCTCTTGCTATTTCAACCTCCTTGTGTTCGAAGGAAGGAAGCGACCATTCAACAACCTCTTCTTTTTTCAACCTACTGGTGTTCAAAAGAAGAAAGGGACAACAGGTTCAATTGCACCATTCAAAAAATTCAATCACACCATTCGGCCATGTTCGATTGCACCGTTCAAACAGAAAGGGACAACATATTTGATCCCACCATTCAAAGAGAAAGGGACAACATGTTCGATCCCACCATTCAACCAAGAAAAGACCATTTGGATTTTCGTACATCTCCTTCCAATGGTTTGCACACTTCTAATGGTTTGCGATGGGTGGTTCGAACAGGTTTGTATGGGTGGTTGCAACATTTTCGTGCAGATTTCCTTATGAGTGCTTCAAATGGATTGTGATGGGTGGTTCGCACATTCTGGTTTGAGCAACTTGGCAACCCAGCAGCCTGGCAACCCTTTATGAATGGGCGCATGTAGAAGGTGTGTTTGATGAATCAACTCTCGTTGCGACAACCTTGCAAGGGGCACAACTCGGCTCGGAATAAATTCCTGTCTCTCAATGAATCACTGGGATTTGAAACTGAAACACGGTACTCTAGAAGGTCAAATTTCTTCTGCAATATGTTGCGTGCCATTAAAACCTCTAAAATGGACACTGCACTCAGATGTCATGATTTGCACCACAAAATTCAACAATACAATCTGCTGGCATAGGAATTCGGCCCAGTCCTAGTAGGGAACTCGACCTGGGACTGACCATTCATCCCGCTGGCCTCAAGGCCCAAACATGTGGCGGCACATGGTCCCATGGGCCATAAGGCTGATACCGTACTTACCTCCCAATGCAAAACTGTGTGAAATGCAACAACACACACACACTTTGGTGCAACTCATCTGCATTCCCATGCCAAACATTCCTGACCAACCCCCAACGCCACAAATGACAGAATAATTGCTCAATCCTTGCCCAACACCAGCTGTGCACATCATTGTAGGATTGTTGGCATGTTACGGCACTTTGCCCTTACCTTTCCCACGAATTTCGCTATGGCACCGGGTCTCAAAGCCGCAAGCGACTTGGACGGCGTTTCTGCCTCGCGTCTCACGAACAAAGCGCAAACTCAAGAGTGGCTACTTTACCCCTGCCGTCTCGGGGGCCCAAAAGTGGGCGGAATGGCTACACCACCCTTGCCTTCTTGGGGGTCCCCAAAAAAGGGAACAAAAATCAGAAACTACTACTGAAACCCTCCCATCTCAGGGCCCCACGTGTGGGCGGAATGGCTACATCACCACTGCCTTCTTGGGGGTCCGCAACACGGGGACAGAAAAATGGGGAAGAGGGGGGAGAACAGGGGGAAACAGGGGGGAAATTTGCCTGCCCCGCGGCCGGTGCCTACAGTTCCCTCTGAGGTACGTGCGGGTCCACCTGCTGTGCAGGGCGCCCTCCCCAGACATCCTGCCAACCGCCCACTCACCTTGCCCCCCGCCCCATTCGCTGTGTGCCGGCCCCGGGGGAGAGGCACAGAGGCGGTCACCTCCGCCAAACCCCGATTACAGCAAAACCCCCCGGGCACTGAGCCCTTCAGTGCCCAATGGCCAAAGAAAGGGGGGGGGGGGGCAGGCACGCAAGCGAGAGGGCAGGCGGGCAAGCGGGCAAAGGTGGGCAGGAAACGCGGATTGCGGAGAAACAGTATGTGGGGCTGGGCTGGGCTGTCCGACCGGCCTCCGGCAGACGTCCCCTGCATCCCCTGCAGCACCTATGCAGGTGGACATGCATCAGGTCACGTCACAGGTCACAGGGCATGCAGGCCTCCTCCAACCGCTGCCGGGGGCCGCCACCACAGGGCCCTGCTGTTGCGGCAGCGTCCCTTTGGGCCGCCAACGTCCCGACTCGACTGCACGGAAGTCCTGCCGGGCCTTCGGTCTGACATCTGCACAAGTTTGCGACGGCACCGCGTGTTGTGCCCGCCCCCCCCCCCCCCCCGTTGTCCCCGTGGCAGTCCCCTGAGGCGGTGACCGGAAAACTCTTGGGACAGGGCAATGGGCGTCTCATACCCGGGACTAGCGACGTGCACTGGGGCTTGGGGCAGAGCGGGACGTGCGAAGGGGCCAAGAACGCCACCAAAGGGACGCCAGGCTGACTGTCCGTGACCAGCCCCATCGGCCGCGGCGCAGAGCTGCCGTTCTGGGCCTTGTACAAGGCCAACGCAAAGAACCAGCACACGGCTGACCACCGCTGTAGCGCGTGGACCGTGACCTCGGTCCAGTGGGGCCTCTCAAAAAGGCGGATGTGAGGGCGTTGCTGCAGCTCCTGCCGCAGCTCTGATGCGTAGCTGAAGGAGGTCTGGAACGGTACAGAGCCCTACAGAGACGCCCAACGCCATCATGAATGGTCCCGTCGCGCAGCTGCACCATCCAAAACGGGGCCACATTCCGGGCCTCGCTGACCGCCCCAACCCTCGCCGTCTGTTGGGATGTGTGCCCCAACGCAGCACCGGATGGCCCATTCTGGAGGGCCCTATCATTTCCCTCGTGCTGCAGTGCCCCACTTTACCCCCCCCCCCCCTTGTGCAAGCACCAGGAAGGTCAGGAAAGCGACGGTCACACCGGGTCCTGGTGCTTGGACAAAGCGGTGCTTCCGCGCGACGTGCAGTACCAAAAGACCGCGTGTCACCCAAAACCTGCCCATACTCCCAGATGATGATAGAACTTTGTTGGTGTGGGATTTGTCGTTTATGGGGGCGTTTTCGCACAGCGCGGGCACAGCGCGGGCACAGCGCCAATTATTGCGGTGATTATCCAGGTGACAACCCTGCAAACCACCCACCTGCGGAATCATGCGCAATCAATTCAAAACTCAAAAATTCAAACATCTGATGCTTGCCATGGGTCCCAGGGACCTAAATTCTGCCCCCTATAGCCACGTCCACTGCAGCCATTCAATGACGTCCTTTCAATCTTCTGAACTTACCGAACTCCCGGTGGTGGAGAACAGCCAACTTTTCGCACAGCGCGCGCACAGCGCGCGCACAGCGCGTGCACAGCGCACGGTACGCCCCTATTAGTAGAATTTGGGTCCGTGAAACAGATATTGAAACCTGTTGTATGGAGAACAATGCCTGCATCAAGTCACTGTATGGAGGAAGGTACAACCTTCTGCAAGAGCATGCTCAATCTGGCGTTACAGAGGAAGGGGAAGGGAGAAGAGGAGAAGGAACACGATCATTGCTGTTCATATGTAGTGACCCACCACTACCGCCGGGTGCTGTCCTGTGCTTTCCAACATCAGCCATGGCCTGTCCAGACATGCGGGGCCCAACGGTGCAAAGCAGTGTACACTGTACATCGCACTGCATTGCACTGACTGTTCCGGGGGCACGTCCTTGCACCGCATCGCGCTCCACTGACGGGCGTACTTTACCCAGCCCCACGCCTGCCCTGTGCTGCCCAACCCTCGGGCCTGCCGTGCCCTGCAAGGCCAGCCATCGCCGCGCACGGTGCCGCAGCACACGGATTGGCACGCACGGAGGCACGCAGAATACCTGCGTGGCCAACGTCATCATCATATTGGACTGTCCCACGCAATAAAAAACATCCCCAAATACAACGTTCTCGAGGGTGATCTCACTAGCATTCGTATGCACTTTGATGGTGTGAGAGGTGGGTGATGCGGTTTGTGGCGGCAAGCACGCGACAAACCTGCAACCTGCAAAACGCAACCAACAGCTTGGGACGCAGCACCAGGTGCCGAGGAACGGGTATTATACAGAGTTACTGACGTTGCTAAACGAAAATTGATCAACTCTAAGCTCAAAACGGCCTGCAAAAGACCCAAAATGCCCAAAACTTCAATATTTGGCTACTTTGGAGGGCTGTAATTGTCATGCATGGCCTCTACGACGCTCTAATAACATTCGTAGCACGTGGGGGCGACTACAACTGGTCCTGATGCGACACCCCCCCAGCTATCTGTCAAAACTTGGGGGGGGGGGGGAGTTGGGGGGGGGTCCAGCCGGGGGTCGGGGGGGGGTCCTGCCGGGGGTCGGGGGGGGGTCAGGGTTAGGGTTAGGGGTAGGGGTAGGGTTAGGGCTAGGGTTAGGGCTAGGGTTGCTGTTAGGGCCTGCAGCCCTCCTGTAGCCCTCCTTCAGGTCAAAATTTGTCCTTGTTGTTTTAACACAAATATGCATTCTCTACAAAATTTTGAGTATTTTGAGTACCGTATAAACACATAGTATGAAAAAAAAAATTGGCGCCTTTGGCGCCGGACAGTTTTCTCTAGGGACAATTGTTGGGGGCCGACCCGGCACCACTATGTTTCAAAAACCGGGGGGGGGGGGGGGGCTGGGGGGTGTCGCATACAAGGACCGGGCCCGGCTGCCCCCCCGTGATTCGTAGGCCACTTGCACAATGCACACACGTTTCAACACGCCTTCGGCACGTGGTGCTTTTTTCGCTACCAGGGCATGGTTACATGGGCCACCATGGGCCAAAAAGGAGGTTGCAAATGCAATTGGGAACCGCCAATGATCGCAAAAAAGGTGTTCCAAAGCCACGAATGGCCAGCATTGGCCGCGTTGCCAGGTAAACGACCATCGTGGCTTCAAAATGGCCCGTTTTGGGAACCAAAAAGCAGCGCCACTACGCAAGGAGTATCTGATGTCAATGCGTAATGCCTCGTTTGCTAACCTCCCCCTCCTTCCCCGCCTTTCCCATGAAGATGCGTGTTTGTCAGAGTAAGCCCCTACGCCCCTACTTTGTAGTGGCGTTTCCAGAGTGCGTCTGCTAGAATCTGTAGAGTTGGGCCCTTTCAGGATATTGGGATGGCCGAGATCAAGGTTCTCAACCCGGTGTATCTTTTCCCAAGCCGCATTGAACAATGACGTAAAATTGGGACTTCTGGAATGCAAGGCCTTGCTTATGAGATAGAATGCAATGCACTGGAACAAATGAGAATTGTAGTGCACACACACTCCTCTATTCGCATTGCATGCGTCGCACCCACACGAGCGAGCAAGCGACGGAGCAAGCGCTGGGCATGCACAGAACTGGGTAAGAGTGGATCAACCAACGAGGGCAGTGCAGATCCGCACCTTGGTGCACGGCATCTGATCGCACCGAGGCGAAGCGGATGTGGACTGCCGCATTGGATGTGCCAGCTACACATGGCTTGGTGTGCTGCAGCACCATGTGAGACTGGAAGGCCTGGAAAGGTACATCAATATGGTAACACTTGAGTCAACCGAATGGGGGCTTGACTCCCCAGCACCCCTTCCGTTCACACGGATGGTTGTGACACACGAGGCAGGCTTGATGAATATCCCGCCCCGCCCTTGTCTACGCTATGCAAAAGTACGGAATTAATAGGGTCCCTACGCCTACTGTAGCTTAGACAAGGCCGTAGCTTGCGCGCGACACATACAACTACCGGCACACACGCCACCACCAAGAAAATGGAAGATAATGCACAAATATCCCCAAAATCAGAGCTCCGTGGATTCAAGTGGGCAAACAATCACAACAAATGTGTCCATAACTCCACGTAATTGGCAGATTTGTCACCAAAATCATGTGTTATGCGGTTGCACTACATTTCGTACGGAATAAAATTGGGTACGGAATTGATACGGTCCCTACACCCGCTGTAGCTTAGACAAGGGGGGGGGGGGCGGGGTACGAATGCTCCTTTGGCATGTCTTGGGATGCGTTGTGTCATGTCCTCTTTCAGAAGAAAGCAAATCTTTGTGTGGGGTCCGGCGGTATTTTGTATGATGTGGGTATGTGAAGCCAGGAATACAATGGTAGGGACCTCAAACCCACCATAGTGAAAACTTCCTTCTGTTATCTAGAGTACGTGCTCAGGTCGAAATTACAATCAGGTTTGAAGCGACTCCTGCAACTAACCCCGACCCAAAATTTTATCAGCACGCTGCACCCTGCACCTTATACACAGCAGAATGTCAACTTTTGCAGAGTGCACGGCACGCTTTGAACAATGCACACGACACCGCACCGCCATGCACACTGCACACTGCACACTTGGCACACGGTGCAGTTCACACATTGCAGAGCGCACACTCTTTGCACTGTGCACTCTGCACACCCTACTGCACCCCAATAGTACTCAACACTGTGCACACCAGACACTCGGCACAGTGCAGTGCACACTGCGCGCTCTATACGTCTGCACA
The DNA here is from genome assembly GCA_964036045.1 of Eutreptiella sp. 'Long Island Sound 2002'. Classification (NCBI taxonomy): domain Eukaryota; phylum Euglenozoa; class Euglenophyceae; order Eutreptiales; family Eutreptiaceae; genus Eutreptiella; species Eutreptiella sp. 'Long Island Sound 2002'. Next base: position 156,326,372 of record OZ038378.1, read on the forward strand.
CTGCATGTTGCACATTGCACATCGCCGCACTACACACCTCGAACACTGTATGGTGCATACTCTATGTACTGCACACTGTGCACTCTGCACATTGCACATTGCGTGTTCTGCACACTGTTCACCAAACATTATACAATCTGCACATTGCATGTTTCGTATTCTGTACTTGGCACACCATGCACATTGGTGACATTTTGGTATTCCATCCAAATATTGGAAGATGATATCTCGTGGTATGAAGTGCAATCATACAAAGTTCCCCCTTTGCACCCAATTGGGGCCCATATTTTAGCAAAACGAAAATGGCCAAACCCAATGTGGCAAAACGACGCAAGAATGACCAAGAATGAGTGTGTTAGAATTTGACTGCTTTGAAGGCCTTATATTGCCTCTAGAAGCCCCATGGTGATGAACGATGACGAGACATGATGTTCATAACCTCATCCACACCAGAAGCACGCTTCAAAAGGCCAATGACACGCAGGATTGGCATGTATTGTGCAGTGATCAGCACACAGTCTGCAGACGGCGCATGCTGAACATTCAGGGCACTACGGGACTAGGGTGGGGGATCAAAAGCAGATTGTTGTGGCCCATGAATGTTTTTTTGATGTTGAGTTTCTCGCTGCTTTTTACCAGCTTTTGGGCCATTTTCAATGCCAAAATGGGCCTTACTCAAGGCATTGGGGGGGCTTCAAGAGGAGCAGGGGGAAGATGGGGGGGGGGGGCGCTTCCCCAGACCGAGGAGGCGAGCCCCCCATGCTTACACTAATTGCCAAAGAGCATGCTTCTGCTACAGAGGGGATACGCTACTGCTAGGGAGAGGACATGCTACTGGTGGGGAGGAGACATACTACTGCTGGGGAAGGGGCACAATGCTGCTCGGAAGGGGACATCCTACTGCTGGAGAGGAAGGACAAGAAGCCCACGTGCAACACAACGCCCTGATCCGCAGGACCTCATCGAGCGTCAGGGGCTCACGCCGCTTGCAACCATCTGTCTCAGATGCAGCAGGTGCCAAATGCGGTTTGTCCATGGCCTTTGGTTGGCGTCCATGAGCAGTCTCTCCCAAGCTTGCCAGTCTCTTGGCTGTGGGCTCATCCTTGGCCGTTTGGATGCCAGCGCGACTTGAGACTGAGGGGCCCTCGACGGCTGTCGGCAGGTCAGCGGGAGTGTGGACTGCGGGCAGCTCCGGACCAAAGCTCGGGTGAAGTATCAAAGTGGCAAGCAGACAAAAGATGCCAAGCGGGCACCAGCCCAGGCATTGCCTTGTCTTCATAAATCCATTTGGACACAGTGACGCCGTGTTGTGCCGTGGCACACATACAATTTGTTGGGTCTAAAGCAACGGATGCGGCGTAGAAATTCGTGCCAAGAAAACCTTCAGGAGCTCCCCAACAGCACTTCTCAAAACCTGACACCCTCCCACCCTGCCTCTACAACGCTCCCAGCCTTGCCGCCGCCCCCCCCCCCTCCGTTGCCCTATGTTTTCTATGCACAACGATGTCTTTTGTGTACAACTATGTCGCCTTAATCTGTCCCCATGCCCCGCGCTGTTGCACAATTGTTCGTTGATTGTACTTCCGTCGCCCGTGCTGTTGCACCGCGGCTGCACTGCACTCCGAGTCTCTGAGTGCAGGCGGTGCTGCGTCCATTTTTCCATGCCATTCGGCCGCTGTCGCATCACTTTTTGGTATTGCTGTTGTGTTACTGTCAAGCAGATTGTATTCAATTGCCCCCGGCTTGATACAATGAACCGCTTGTCAGAGTTGTCTGAAAAAGGGAGGAGCTTCCCAAAATTGGACAGTGGCACCACTCAACAGAGAGACAACTGCTTGATGTATGTTTCCCACTGTTCGGATAAATGCCTTTTCCGAACCTGCAGGTCATTTCTAGTATTCAACTTTGCACAGCTGCATGCCTCAGCCCAGCTAGTGCTTGGACACTGCTGTCTCCCACATTGTTCATTTTGAGATCCAAAAATACAGTGCGCAGTGCATCAGCATCCTTTAGCTCCGGAAGTGCTCGGGCAACAGTGTCTCCATTGCCGTGCCGTACAGATACCAATTCGGAGTATGCAGTGCAGCGGCATCCTTCACCACAGCAAGTGCTTGGGCACCACTGACTTCTCTGTTGATTACCAAAAATGCAGTGCATAATGTGTGCAGAAACCAATTGTTCAGCCCTTCTGAAAAATCACGCTCGCTTCTCACATGCCAACGTATATGCCAATGCTGCAATGTATCCCACATTTGAGCACACACATGACTGCATACTGCATTGCCCGAGAAGTCGGAGATACAAAATAAAACATCCCTGGGCAACTCAGATAGCTTAATTTGAGCACCAAACACTCTATCTGCAGACACAAAGCCCAAACAGAGAGACAAACACGTAGAGGGAGAGTCTGCACTGTGCACCTGCAGTTGCAGTGCCAAGCCTCTCCACAAACATTGAAAAATGTACTGGAAACTGCGAAGTTTCAACCTAACATCACAGCTCATGCGCTCGAATGGCAACGGCACACAAACAACAAACACAGACAAGTTGACACGTGGCGCCCTCCTCCCACCCCCTTGCCAACAGGGCGGTCCTTAACGGGGGAAAAAAAAAAGTGTTCCGGAACCAGTTTTCCAAAAAAAGCCCGCGGGCACTCCATGTGCTCAACCATGGTTGGTGGCGGTTGGCGGTTGGCGGTTGGCGGCGGTTGGCGGTTGGCAGTTGGCAACTGGCGGTTGGTGGTGGTTGGCGGCGGTTGGTGGTTGGTGATTGGTGGTTGGTGGCGGTTGGCAGTGGTTGGCAGTTGGCGGTTGGTCGCCGCTGGCGGTTGGCGGCGGTTGGTGGCTGGCGGTTGGTGGCGGTTGGTGGTTGGCCGTTGGTGGCGGTTGGCGGTTGATGGGAGTTGGCGGTTGGCGGTTGGTGGTCCCTTGGGGCGTTCCTTAAGGGCGGTCCTTAGCAAAAAAAAAAACCCCATCCCTTAAGGACCGCCCTGCTTGCCAAACTTAAAACTTGAGTATCGTGTGCAAACTTTTGTTTTAGTCAGGTTCCACAATGTGATCCTTTGGGCGTACATGTGTGTCCTAGATTTTGAAGCTGCACATGTTGGAAAAATGCCACTGGAGAACTGAAATGATCCACAACTCCACCAAGCCAACCTCACCCTTGACCTCCTACCTTCCCCCCCCCCATGTCCATCCCCCACCAGGGACGATGGTTCCCCCCCACCCCGGGGGGAACCGTTGCCAAGTGACGGTCCCCCCCCCCCCCCCCGCGGGGGGGGATAGACATCATCGCCAACGAACAAATTACCGCCGCATATTACGCAGAATTTATGACCGATCGGTTGCTTGCTGTACGTCGCCCAAGGCTCTGAAATACACACTGACATGCAGAGATCGAATGGTGCCATGCAAATGATGCAAACAAGCAAAATTCTCAATACAATGCATCAGTCCATCAGTCTGCTGCATGCCCCTTCTGCTGAACAGGGACAGTGTAAAACTTCTTTTTCCGGTCCCACATAGTCTTGAACAGCTGCACATGCTGCCCATCAGCCACAGGGATGGACGAACTGGCTGCAGCAGGCTTCGCTGCAGGCTGCTTTCCACGTTTGGGTGCAGGTTTGGGTGCGGGTTTGGCAACTGTTGGTGCCTCCAGCTTTTTGGGGATGCACTTTTCCTCTGGGATGTCCCGGGTAAAATACAACTTGTCCCCAAAGGTGTGGCCCAACCCCCAGGTTCCCCGAGCAGACTTAGCCCAAACCACTTCTGCAATCCTGTGCAATATGACACTGTTGCCTTTTTTTTTTGGAACCAGCCGGTGACGGTCCCCCCCCCGCCCCGGGGGCCATGAGGCAACGGAAACTGGGTTCGCATACGCCCCCGTGTCACAGGCGCATGGTCATAACCACATTGTTCAGTGTTATGCTTGCTGCACTGCAGCATAGACCAGTTCTGTACCACACCAGGTGGTTGCTGACTGTGCACTGGCTCTGTTCCTCTGAACAGTGAGGTCAGCTCACACCCACCACCCACCCACAGTGCCGGTTAGTCTCTAACCCTTGCCCTGCAGGTCGTGCCCCTGTCACTTCTGGCACGTGAGGACGTGTCGTACTCGTGCCTCAAGGGCGCAAAGGCGCCTTTGGTGGCTCAGCACGTGCTCCTGCTATCAGGTATCTCAACAGATCATTGCTGTACTGTGTGTGGCGCCTACCATTTCCACTCAACACCATGCATGCACATGCTGCACACTTATCCTCGCCCACTTGCTCCCGACTGCCTCACTTGGGCCGCACTTTCGCAGCCCCAGACATGCTTCGGCCTTTCAACACGTGACGACGTGTCAAGCCTGTGGCTCAGGGGCGCAACGGCGCCCTGTTTTTCACCACTTGTTTGTTCCGTGCTGTCTTGGCGTTCCATACACCCTGGTCAGCTCGAACCCACCACCCTCCCTTTGCGCCGGTTAGCCCCCGTCTCTTGCTTTGTGGGTCTCTCTCCCACTCTCTTCCTCCCTATCCCTCTTGCTCTCTCTCCTGTGTCCCACTTTCTCTCTCTCTCCTCTCTGTCTCCTCTCTGTTGCTCCTCTCTGTTCCTTTCCCACTGTGTCCTACCCTCTCTCTCTCTCTCTCTCTCTCTCTCCCTCTCGCCCAAAAAAAAAAGGGGGGTTCGGGTCGTTTGGTGTATCTCTATCCCCCCCCGGGGTTCGAACCATCCTCTACAGGACAGAAGAGGTGTGGTGTATCCACTGGGCCACGACGATTGAGTATCTGTACCATGCGCTCCAATCGTTCTCTCCTGTGTGTCACCCCCTGTCATGCGTATCTTCTTTCGCATGGGGGTGTGTTCAGCAGCGTGTAGAGGAACCGCACAGCGTCCCCGGGAACCGGGTCCGCCTGCCTGAAGAGCGTTCTTTGGAACAGCCGCAAGAGGTCCGCTCGGCCTGCCAGCCACACATGCATGCAATCTCCAGTTCTGCTCACCGAGGAGGGCACCGCTCTGTGTCCCTCTGCTGTCGGACAGTGGAGGATCGCCTCCCACTGGAACGGGTGCCACTTGCCTGCACTTTTGGGTCGCCACTGGACCTGCATGTTCGCCAGCGCCTGTGACTTCAGGGTCCAGTTGATCTGGACCATCACCGAGTAGAGCTCCTGATTGCTCATCAGCAATGGTTCCCCATGGTTGTCCACGATCTCACAGTGCATCCTGGTGTCATGTGGTTGGTCCAGTCGGAGCCAGATCTGCTGGTTGCGGGCCCAGGCCATTGTGGTCAGTTCTGCTTCAACTGCTTGCAGTCCTTCATTCGCAATAGCGTCTAGCTGGCTCAGTGCTTGCACTTTGAAACGCTGGCGTTCTTGCTGAGGCTTGACCTTCTTTGGGGTTGGCTGGACATGTGTGTATGGGCCATACCGCTGCTGATGTGATCCCTTCTCCTGCTGTGTCCTTCCAGACGGCATTACGCCTGGGTGCCTGTCCGCGACAGGACGCGGAGTTCAGCTGCTTGGTGGTCTCTTTTTTGTGCTCTTTTTTGTGCTGCTGCTGGCCCGATAAAGCGCAGCTCGTGAGTGGAAAACCTCTGCGTCAGAACGCAGGTTTCAGACATGCATGCATTGTTGTGCTTGAAACCTGTGAAATGTCCGCACCATTATGCAGGGGCTACAGGCTCTGTCATTATCGACTCTGTCCTGGGTTCCTGCGTTTCCTGAGCCTTCGCTTCTTGCGCTGCCGCCTGGTGTCGCTCACATCAGTGCTGAAGGAGAGTGTGTCCGCTGCTGAGAGTTCATTCAACAGTTCTCCCTGGTGTGTGTGTCGTGTCCTCATTTCCTCACTTTCTGTACTGCTTGAGATGTATGGTCCCATTTCACGTGGCGCTGGCTCCCCGGATGCTTCCCCTGTCAGTTCATCACTGTCCATGGGTACCATACCCAAGGACGACGAGAGTGCCTTGGTGTCCTCTGACTCTGATCCCGATCCTCCCCTCAAGCCTACCGTGGACTCTGACCCTGATGATGAATTTGGAGCAACATGCTGAGACCACAGTGGGCTCGAACACATGCCTTCCATCGCCAATCCATTCGCCACCTCATTCCCCTGCACATTGACATGGGCTCGGACATGCTCCCACCTGACTTCTCTTCCGGGCGTCGCCATTTCCTGGAGCAGCATTTCCCAGACTGGGACGTGAACCTGCAGCTTTCCAGACGTGGTTGTCCGTCCCTTTGACTTCTAGTGTTGGGCCCTGCCAGTCGCTCCCAGTTGCAGGTATTGCGAGTCGGTGAGGATTGCCAGTTTTGGCACCCAGAACCCCTGTAAGGCTTCTACGGCTGCCCAAAGCTCTGCTCCGTTATTTGTTTGCCTGTGACGTGTTGGTACATAGCCGCAGAAGCGCACCTCTGGTCCTTGGTCATCTTCCGCCGCGAACACGCCAAAGCCACCAGCCCTGCGCATGTCCTTGTGGCCCAGTCTTTTCGACGATCCATCCGTATACACTATCCTGTAGCCCTTCGCCACCAGTTCTGCAATCAGATCTTGCACTCCTTGTAGCACTCCCGGGCCTGCCTGCCTCGGGCGCTTCGGGCGTGATTCCGTTTCCCTATGCCAACTGTGATTGTTGGCTGATCTTTCTTGTGTGACGCACTCCGTGTGTGTTTGCCACCATGCATTTAATCCCCCCTGGACTTACACTTCCCCTTGTCGCGGCTGCACTCCGGTATCTCGAAGTTGCTCCAGTGACTTTTGAAAGCCTCTCCACTGTTCCCCGCGTTCTCCTGAGTAAAATCCCACCCACTCACACAGTTCCCTTAGCCATGTTGTCAGGTATGACGTGAACACCGGTGACGCTCCTGCTTTGACTTCGCATCGGTACCGCCACTGGGCACTTCTTGCTGACCACATTGCCTAGCCTTGGTTCGTGTTCAGTAACCATTCCTGGTTGTCGGACTCCATCATGTCTCGAACTGCTGACATCCCGTTACCAGTCTCCACCTGGCCATAGTAGTGCTGTATAACCGCCGCCGCCGCTTTGAACATGGGGCATTCGACCATCGCATGCTTAATCGTCTCCTTTTGTGAGCACACCGGGCACTTGTCAGTGCCTGACCTCTTGTAGACTCTTGCATGTACTGTCGGTTTGTGCCACGGCGCCTTTTGTGCAAAGTCCCGAACTCTCGGCGGTAGCTGTGCCTGTGCCAACTGTTCCCATACCTCCGGGGTTTGCGGGTCGCGGACCCCTGGCTGAGAGGCGTAAAAATGAAGCAGCCATGCCCTCGTCCAGTTTTGGGCGTGGACTGCGGGGGTATCAAACCCCCCTTGTGTCGGAACTTTGTTGAGGAGTCGTCCGCCATGATTGTAGATCTCTTTCCATGTCCGAGGCAGTGCATTGAACAGTCTTGCGTCCTCCAAGGATTGGAATTGGCCCCGAGTCAGCACCCCCTGCCGGATCATTTTCGTGTTGTAGTAGGAGCAGTTGAACTCATTTCGGAAATACACAGAGTGCCACAACGGTAGGCGGTCCCGGTTTGCCGGGGGGGCCACCTGCGGGGCTACTCGTTGGATATTGGAGTGTGCCTTTGCCGACCATCCCAAGAACGTTAGATCAGCCGTTCGGACCATGCCCAGTTGGATATATGGGAGGTTGTCCTTGGATGGTGTGAACCCGATGGTTGTTGCCCATGCATGGAAGGTCTCCACTGCCTTGTCGGGAAACTTGTGAGGCTCTCCCAAAAGGCTGACGAACGGAGCCGCTGCTTGGTGCATGAGGAACAGCTCTGGCTCTGGCAGTGCCAGTCCCCCTTGCGTTCTTGGTCGTGAGAGGATTGGCAGAGTGATTCCCCAGCTGTTGGTACCCATAGTCACGTGGTACACCAACTTCAGTTGTCTGATCACCGAGACTAGGGCGTAGTATGCGTTGGATACCCATGCCACAACCGGCAGGATCCATGATGTCAGCATGAATGCACGTTCGTCCATTGACAGCTGCAGCGTGGATACCACCCTTGCGCGGCGGAAGGCCTCTTGCAGTGCTGGTGCGAAGGCCTGCTCCATCGTCAACCCCCATCCTTGGTCATCCTGTTGGTGCCGAATATTCCCCAAGCGTACACCCAGATACTTGACAAAATTTTTGACGTCCACTCCAATGTCCCGAAAGCACCTCACCCACTCCATTCCCCCGCAGTTGCGAACTATCGCTGCCGTTTTGCTCAGGTTGACCTTCAGCCCCGAAAACTGTCCAAAACAAGACACCACTTCCCATACCCTCGTCAGCAGTTGTGGGTTGGCTCGCCCATCCAAGAAGATGATGAGGTCGTCTGCATACATCATGATAGTCACCCCTGGACCCAGGTCTTGTAGTGGGAAAATCACAAAGGATGCTACCCGGGAGAACAGTGCCGGGGAGAGTGGATCCCCGTGACGCGTGCCTGCCCTCGGGTGGTGGCAGACACCTGGGACGTATCCTTTTCCAACCGAGTATAGATACGGTGCACGTAAAAGATGTAGTATTAGATGGATGTACAGGAATGGTATGCACATTAGACCCAGTGCCGCCGACACCATCTCGTGAGACATCGTGGGGAAAGCATTTCTGAAATCTACTGATAACGCCGCTCCTTCGCGTAAGCCATCCCAGAGTGCCCGTGATCCGTAGACATGCTGGAGTGTGCTTCTGTGGCGAAGGAAGCCCGTTTGCTGTGACGGGATGCGGTGAAGAAGCACATCCTCTAACTGGATCAAGAGGATGTTGGTGAGCCACTTCTGCCTTGTAGTTTGCAATGCAATTGGTCGGAGCGAGTCTGGTGTCTGCATTGCCTTAGTCTTAGGGATCATTGTCACCACTCCCGAGGTCCATGTCTCCGGCATTTTGCCCACGTCGAGGAAACGTTTCAGTGATTCATACATTTGCGGTTCGAAGATGTCCGAGAACCTCTTGAAGAATGTTGCCGAGAAACCATCCAATCCAGGGGAACTGTTGCTGTTCAGCCTCTTGAGGCCTTCATGAACTATGTCCAGGGATAGTTGCTTGAATAGGAGTCGACCCGCCTTGCGCAACCGCTGCTCCACTCCTAACGACTTCAGATAGGCCACACATTCTTCTTCCGCCCCGGGGGGGGGGGGGGATGGACACGGGGGCGGGAAGGTAAGGGCAGCACCTTTGGCGACTAACTGTCGACCGGAGGCCCCCTAGGACCTCCCGGCGACCGAATTTGATGGAACCATGGCCTAGTGTTGCTTGTACATTGGTGTTGCTTGGCCAGAAAGCGACGTTGGTAGTCACCCTCCAGAATCACTCCCAGAACTCTCACAGTGCATTGTCATGAATACACCACCACTCAATTGACATGCCTCTTCCCCCAGTTTGGACTAAGTGGGGTGGGGTGGGGGATTCCCTTCCTACTTCATCACAGCATTTGCTTGGAACTTGACCATTACATTGAAACAAGTGTGCTTTGGTGTATGTGTATTGTTCTCTCCTTCCCACCACCCTAGACCTGAATAGGTGCATCTCATGTGCAAGTGGGGAGGACAAAACCAGCAATGGCCCACAAATGGCCGAATTGGCTACATAACCACAGCGTGCACATTACAGGGGATCGCCAAGACTCAAATCCATGAAGAAAGTGTGTCCAAGAAAGGAGGAGGGGTGTATGAAGTCCTGTAGCATATGTGCAAGCACGATAGGTCAATGAGTGCACACGAGCATTGCGCCTTGCCATGCCTTGACACAACCATGCTACGCCTTGCCATGCCTTGACCCAAACGTGCTACGCCTTGCAAAACCTCGGCTAGGGAACACCATGACACCCCTAGGGGCCCCTAGTATCTCAAAGTATGGGTCTCTAGTACGGCCAGACGCCCAAATAGATGCATTGTGTGCGCACTGCGCTTAAGGCTCCCCCATAACAGGAGATGATCCCCATCACCGGCTCATCACTTGAGTGTGCATTGCTCACAGTAGATTCTCTGCGAGGTGGACTTGCCGAAGGCAATAGAATTTTCGGTGCCTTCGGCGCCAGACTTCATAATCAATGATTCATGGTCCTGTCAATTAAGCCCTTTTCCCAACCCCCCCCCCCCCCCGTTTTGGGGGGCTCTACTGACCCCCCCATCCCCCCGTTGAAAACCCGACTTCCCTTGGGACCCAAAAGTCCAAAAGTTTGTGTAGCAAAAACTGCCAAATCAATATTTCCCTTCGTAAAATGTCATTCTCTCCCACTATGAAATCCGGGTCTGAAGGAGGGGGGCGGGGGTTGTTGGACCCCCCCACTCCAGGAGACCCTAAGTTGTGAACTCTGTAAGCAGAACTCTGGGGTCAGGTGACAACCGGGTTCCCGGGCCTTTCCTCGGCCGGGAGGTGCCGCAGGCGCCCGAACGGCTGCCACTGCTGCGGCATACAATGGACCTTCAGTAACTCCAGGACGGCGTGCAGAGACTCTTGGCCTTTCGAGGGCCGGTACAGGGCCTGAAGAGATTGCACGCCGCTGGCAGGGGCAGGCCGCACTACCGCATGTCCCCAACCAGCGTCGCCAGTTTTGTGACTTGCGACCGAATTTGATGGAACCATGGCCTAGTGTTGCTTGTACATTGGTGTTGCTTGGCCAGAAAGCGACGTTGGTAGTCACCCTCCAGAATCACTCCCAGAACTCTCACAGTGCATTGTCATGAATACACCACCACTCAATTGACATGCCTCTTCCCCCAGTTTGGACTAAGTGGGGTGGGGTGGGGGATTCCCTTCCTACTTCATCACAGCATTTGCTTGGAACTTGACCATTACATTGAAACAAGTGTGCTTTGGTGTATGTGTATTGTTCTCTCCTTCCCACCACCCTAGACCTGAATAGGTGCATCTCATGTGCAAGTGGGGAGGACAAAACCAGCAATGGCCCACAAATGGCCGAATTGGCTACATAACCACAGCTGACTTGCTGGGCCTCGAGGTAGCGATCTGCCAAGGAGGACAGGACCGAGCTGCTCGAGCGAACAGCCTGCAAGGAAAGAGCGGATTCGAGGGAGGGTAGGGCCCGGGGGGGGGGGGGGGGCTCCTCGGGTTTGGGCGCCAACTACCCCCCAACAATAGAGGCCCCCTCAAGGGAGGGGGGGTAGTTGGCGTCCTAGGACCCGCAGAGTCGCCCCGTGGGTGCTGGGACTAAAGGCGGTTTCAAGAGCGCTTGCAACAAGCGGTTACCGACGGTCGACCAGTGGTTGGGAAGCAACATCCATCGAACACGGGGAGCATGGTAGTGCAGTTCTAGACCCCAACCCCTGCGGCGTGGGCGGGGGGTCCGTGAGGGGGGGGGGGTCGAAACATTTTCTCCGTTTTGGGGGGCATTTTTGACTTCCCTGCTTCATTCAGAGCATTTTTAATCACCTTGCAGAGGTTGTTAGATCAAGGCCTGGCAGGCGTATACAGGGGAAAACGCCACATACCCCCATATTTTGGGCCTTTTGGGGCCTATTCACGTACCCTACCCCAAGGGGTTGAATTGTTAGTTTAACCCCTTGTGCCCCCTCCCCCCCCCTGTATAAGCTACGCCAATGTCCCAAATTAACACGGTCCCTACGCCTACTGTAGCTTGGTCACGGGTGTAGCTTGCTCGCGACACATACAACAGCCATCACCGGGAGGATTGCATGGTGAGCTGGTGCAAGAAAGGGGCACATAATGCACAAATATGCCCAAAATCACAGCTATATGGGTTCAAGTGGGCAAACACTCACAACAAATCTGTCCATGACTCTATGCAACTCGCAAATCTGTCACCAAACCCATGTCTTATGTGGCTGCACTACGTTTGGTACCGAATTGAAATTAGGTCCCAAGTTAATACGGTCCCTACGCCTACTGTAGCTTGGACAAGGGCGTAGCTTCTACAAGGCCATGAGGCAACGGATACTAGGCTCGCATACGCCCCCGTGTCACAGGCGCATGGTCATCACCACTCAGTTCACTGTTTCAATAAGTGCCTTGCTGCACTGCAGCGCTGACCTGTTCAGTACCACTCCACGTGGTTTGCATTTGTGCGTTGGCTGCCCTTGGTGCGCGTTTGAAACCCAATGTTGTTCCGGCCAAATTGTTCCAATGTTCTAGGCTATCTGGCCGGAACAAAAAAAGTTCAAAATTTATTTACCCCCCAACCAAGCCTACCCGTACATGGTGGCAACATATGTTGTTTGCTAGCCTTGGGGGTCCCCGCTGGTATGCTCATATTTGTTGCCCGGCGCGTTGCCACGTGAAAAAAACTTGTTTTCAAAAACAGTTTTTGTTAGAACACCATTGGAACACCGCTAGAACAAGTTATTGGAACGTCGCCGGAACAAGCACTCTACAACAAGAGCAAAGCACAAGGAAGGGTAAAATGGTAACATACATTGTTGTGTAGGGTGCCCCCGGGGTCCCATCGGGTTAGTCTCTTGTTCTCACCTAAAAGTCCTGCGTGGTCGGGGGCCCGGCGGGCGCCCCCGAACTCTTGTCACCCGCCCCACTATCCCCCCCATCCCCCTCACCGACCACCACCCCTTCACCCACCACCCCTTCACCCTCCACCCCTTCACCCACCACCCCTTCACCCACCACCCCTTCACCCTCCACCCCTTCACCCACCACCCCTTCACCCTCCACCCCTTCACCCTCCACCCCTTCTCCCACCACCCCTTCTCCCTCCACCCCTTCGACCTCCATCCTTTCCCCCTCCACCCCTTCGACCTCTTCCCCGACGCCCCCATCCCGGTTAGCCCCAGTAGCACCCAAACCTGCCCCCGGTCCATCCCCTTCGTCTCCCCCGTCCCCGTCCCCGTCGTTGCTCTCGTCCCCCTCCTCGTCCGCGTCCGCGTCGTCCTCCTTGTCCTCCTCCTCGGCCGCCATCATCTTGGCGAGGAACTTCTTCGCCTGCGTCTTGGTTTTCCAAACCGACGCTCTCGGGATGGCAAAGAGTTCGGGGTCTTTGGGGAAGGCGATCCACGTCTCCCCAACCCCGGGGGGGCCACCCGCGGCAAGGGCCTCTTTGCCCTGCTCGATCCCCCACTGCCCATTGTCCCGAAAAACTACATACACTTGCTCCCCCGCTTTGTATTTGCACACCCCCCCCCCTCTTGCCTTTGGCTTGGCCTTGGGTTGGGGTTGGGGGGGCTGGGCCTTGGGTTGGGGGGGCGCGGCTCTCTTGGGAGCCTTGCGAGGGGGTTTGGTGGGCTCCTTGGCCGGGGGGCGGGGCTGGGGCTCCTCGAACGCCGAGGAGTCGGTGGTGGACCCCGAGGAGGAGTCCGTTGAGGAGTCGCTGGACGACTCCTCGCTGGAGGACTCCCCCGGGAGCCTCTTCCTTTTTTGGGGGGCTGGTTTGGGGGCGCTCTTGGGTTCCCGCTTGGGGGGGCGTTGGGGTTTGGGTTTGGGTTTGGGTTCTGTTTGGGGGGCTGGGTGGGGGTTCGGGGGTTGGGGTTGCACGGGCGGTGCACACGCGGGCGGGGCGGGGGCCTCTGCGGCCACTTGTTGGCAGTGCGGCGGCGCTGGGGACATGTCGCCAATGCTGCCCCACCCCTCGATGCGCGTCGCGAGAACGCTGCCGCGGGCTGCCACGTAGTCCATCATGGCCGTGAGGAACTCGAGCACGGCGACGGGCTGCAAGTGCAACTGCTGAAGCAACGTACCCAAATAGATGGGCCGGGGATCGCTTCCTGGCCAACGAAGGATCACGCGAACGGCGCGCGGGTCCGAAGGGTTGACCTGGATGTCCTCCACCTACATGGAGGATAGCCAGGATGAGTGTTCCAGCGACGTTCCAATAAGCTGTTCCGGCGACGTTCAAAAGACTTTTCAAACGTTTTTTGGTGACAGATTGGAACGTCGCCAGAACAAACTGTTTGGAACGTCGCCGGAACAATGCACCGGCACGCCAACCATGTGCATTTTTGGGCCCTATTGGCCATGTGGGAATGCTTGCGGGGGGGCATACCTAGCCCCTTTATGGGCATGGGGCACAAATAATCACTGGGGGTTCTTGGGTTTTCCCCTTCCCCTGGACAACAAAGATTCCTAGCCCCTTTATGGGCATGGGGCACAAATAATCACTGGGGGTTCTTGGGTTTTCCCCTTCCCCTGGACAACAAAGATTCCTAGCCCCTTTATGGGCATGGGGCACGAATAATCACTGGGGGTTCTTGGGTTTTCCCCTTCCCCTCAACAACAAATCATCAAATTCCTAAAGAGCAAAGAGCAAAAGGGACACAGGGGGGAGCGGGGGGAGCAGGGCAGGCAGGGACACACAAACCCAACTCACTGATTTCCACTGCGCGCAAAGCGCGCCAAAGCATACACCCAAACCCAAACCCAAACCTAGGCCCAAACCAAAACCCGCACCCGAACCCACACCCAACCCCTAGCCCAAACCCAAGCCCAAACCCACACCCAAGCCCAAACCCACACCCAGGCCCAAGCCCAAACCCACACCCAAGCCCAAACCCACACCCAGGCCCAAGCCCAAACCCACACCCAGCCCCAAGCCCAAACCCAAGCCCAAACCCCCACCCAAGCCCAAACCCGCAAACCTGCATATTCTTGGTGGCCTTCAGAAGCGCCAGCATCATTTGCATCATATCTGCGCTGACGGGCGCCGCCATGGATAGGAGCAAAAGAAAGAAGAGAGCTGAGGAACGGGGGTGGTGCAGAGGGGGTGGTCTCTAGTGCAGCCCTGGGAACACAAGGCACATGTCGAACAGCATCATGTTGGTGGAGATGAATGTGAAAGTACAAGAAAACCCATTGCAACACTTGCCGCAGGGCGTCGGCGTCCTAATCAATGGATGCCTGCGAGCGACCGCAGCTGGCGGTCCCAGTAGCTGTTTGCCGGCCACCGCCCCGGGCACTGTGTTCGTTGAAAGCCTGCTTCAGGAAGCGGTTAAGGCTTTCGACAATGTCATTGGAGAACATTGCCAATCGGAACGGCCAAATGTTGTCCAATACGCGATCCGCATCCTCCTCCAGGAACATGGGATGCGGACCTAGGAGCACAATGCTCCCGGAAGGCAGTTGCCGCTGCCCGGCATTGGGGACGCGTACCCACCTGATAGGTGTGGTACAGGTCCTTCAAAAGCTTCGCCATCCCCATCACAGCCCTATAGAGGGGCTCCTCCGGCCCAACCGACAGCAACAATGCAACATCGGGCCAAGCCGCAAACAGGCGCGACGTCTCCTCACCATCCGGGGAACAATCCTTGCCTAGGCGGCACCCAGTGCGATGCTCATGCAATACCGCCTGAATCGCCGCACGGGACACCTCATCGCCCCCGGCTAGCCGCTCTGCCGCCAACCGCTCAATGTTGGTCATTTGCAACCGGCCCATCGCCATGCAACAGTGCAGAATGCACATGACAACGCGGCACCGGGCAATGACCACCACTGGTTCCACGGAACAACCTGCGGCCTTCAGCGATGGTGTTCCCAACAAGAAGGACGTCCGCTGTGCGTGGTCCGACTCGGTGGTCCGGACCACGTCTTTGCCCCGCCACACAGCGGCGTCGGAGTCCCAAATCCCCTCGTTGTATAGCGACCCCACTTGTGGGGCCGGTGTGATCCCGATAATGCGGCGCACCCAGGGGGAATCACCACCGAGCCAGGCATCGGCCGCTTCCTCATGGGAATTGAAGACCACCCGGTGGGTGTCCACGACCTCCTGGATGGCCTAAGAAAAAAACACCAATTTTGTTGGAACCAAATTGTTCCGGTGGCGGTTCCAACGAAACACTTGAACGTCGCCGGAACGTCGCCGGAACAAGTTATCGGAACGTCGCCGGAACAACACGGTGTGTGCGCGGCACACCTTAATATTGTCTTCCCAAAGGGTTGCTAGGGTCGCCATCGCTTTGTCCCCGCAGATTGCGAGGCCGATGACCCATTCGTCCCCAAAGGCCCATGTTGGCGATGGACACAGACAATTGGGACCACTCCCCGCCTGCGCAGGGGTAGCCATCCCCACTGACAATGAAAGTCAGGGGGAACGACCAATCGATCATGCGGCACAACGGGGGTTGGCTAGCAATGTAGCGCAGCCATGATGCCCACGGCCAGCTGATGCCCGTGGCCTTGGGATCCGAAGTGCTCACCGCGGGGGCCAGCTCCAAGGGGGCCAGTAGATCTTGCCAGCGCTGCTGGAAAGCCCTCTCCGGGCAAATCGGACGGGCGAATGGAAGGCCCGTGGTCGCGGTGTACTTCAGCCCCCGGAGGGTGTACACTTCCGAGGGCGTGCGCCAAGCGGATTTGGGCGCACGCAGGTTGAGGATGAGCTCGCAACACTCATCGGGGGGGAGCACCTCGGAGGCGTACTTGGCGATTGCCCCCTGCTGTATCTCTCGTACACAGCTTGGTTGGGCCAAGCGCACGGCCACCGCAAATTGGCGGCGGGCGTGTGGAGAGGAGATGGCCCATTCCGCTATGAGCTCCCCAACAAGATCCCCGTCCCGGAGGCTAACAGCACTAGCCAAATGGACGAGGTGGGTGGTTAGTTGCGCAACGCGGGTTTGCGATCTAGGCATGATGAAGCTACAACAATGAACTACGAATCGAAATTTGGCAATGCATACCTCTAGGGGAAGATGCCCGTAGACCCACCGAGCATTCAGGCAAGGAACAAATACCAAAATGAGACCCTAGGCATGGCCACAATGCACAAATCAAACGGGAGAATGGGGACGCCAACGTTGAAAAGTCATACAACGCTGCGTCTGAACTACAAGAAACAGCAGGCTTGCAAATGGATACGAAAAGTTCGAAATGTGTACACCTAGTGGAAGGTGGCACCAACGGCTCACAAGATGTCAACATGGCCCCGATGGGAAAGACAGGCCTTGGACGCGTTATACATGCAAGAAAGAGACAAAAAACATCATTTACGAACTTGGAAACTCATGGTGATGGATCTGGTTATCTGGCCTGCGACACTTGTTCCAGTGGTGTTCCCAACGAGATTGTTCCGGCGGGAATTGTTCCCATTGGGAATATTCCAGTCGGGAACAACATTGGGTTTCAAACGCGTACCAAGGGTGCCTACATATCCGGGTCAGATCGCACCCACCACCCTCCCACAGTGCAGCTTCCACGAGGGGGGGGGGGGGGGTAATTTTCTTTTTATTGTGACCCCCTCCCTCCCTAATGGAAATAATGCCCCCTATGCGGGCGGCCAGAGCGCCCAGCAGCGGTCGTGCATGGCCCCTCTGACCTCACCCACTACCCTGGATTTTTCTGCTTCTCTCCCCGGCCCCTCTGTGCCACCTGCCGTACGGAGCTAGCGGACCGGTCCTCCTCCGATGTGGCCGGGGTCCTGGTCCCTAACGCAATCCCGGTCTCCCTCACCACCGGCGAGCGTAGCTGCTTCTCGTCGGCGGTGGTCCCGGTTGCCCCCCCCCCCCCCCGCGCAGCAGTTGCACGTTGGTTCTTGGACCCGCCTCCCTCACCTCCTATCCCCACCATCCTGTATTGCAACAACCTCGGTGGTGTGGAAACCAAAACCGAGGACCTTGAGAACCACCTCATGTCCATGGACATAGGCTACGGCCTATATCAGGACACCTGGTCGGATCGCAGCCTACGCCACAGCATCCCCAGGCGTTATGGCTACGTCATCAGCCGCACGCAAGGGGCGGGCACAGGCTTCCTGATCCTATGGGCTTGGGCTTTGGTTAAGGGACCCTCCACCCCCCACGTAGCCATGGACTGCACTGACTGGTTTGCGGTGGTCATTGAGACCACCCGATATGGTGCTCTCCTCCTGGTCTCCATACACCTCCGGCCCCATTACAGCTTCGCTGAGAAAAAGAGCGTGCTCCAGGCGGTTAAGCAGCTCATCACCCTGTTGCGCCCCCAGGCCACCATCATGGGTGGAGATTTCAATTGTGAGGTGTTCGGCGACACCTCCCCGCTGTACTACGCGCTGCGCAGCGCAACACTTTTTCAAGATTTTCCCTTGGCACACCCCACTGGCACCTTCACCAACTGGACGGTGGTCGACGGGGTGCAACGATGCACAGGCATTGACCACATCCTCACCTCGCCGAATGCCCCCCCCCTCCACTCCACCCTCCTCCCCTCTCACAGCACCCACATGGGCCTAGTCACCACCATCGACGCTCACGATCCAGCCGCACAGCCGTTCCACTGGAAGCACTTCAAATGGCGCTTACTAGAACCTGCCCGCGCCACACAGCTCTCGGGCCTGGTAGATGCGGTGTGGGCCTGGATCACTCTTTACCCTGCCCCCCCAGACCATTATGTCCGCGCTATGTGGCACTATGCGTCATCCGTAGTACCCCGACCCCCCACGGCTGCCACAGGCATGAAGCGCCTGCGCGCCCTGACCCCCCCCTGTCCCAGACTCGCCTGTAGGAGCTGTCCCGGGTGCTTCGCGAAACAGTCGCGGAGCGAGGGCGTGAGCGCCTAGCGGTTACCTTAGCCAAGGTGGTCGTCACCGGCACCACTCGCAGCGCCCTGCGACTGCCTGCACAACCCCTCAAACCCCTCTCTCGCATAGCCCCCAACCCCCGCACCACCCTCTCCACCCCAGACGCCCTCAAGGCTGAGATTGACACTCAGGCAGCAATGAACGTCCAGCACCACCATCTGTTGCTGAACGATCACTGGCTGCATACGCACACCGACCCACGGTGTTGGGAGCCGTTTTTCAACCCGGTCCTCGACCTGCCGGTACGGGTATTACTCCAGTTCCTCCGGATGGGACTCCAGCCCCTGGTCCCTGACGACAGGACAGCCTACTGCAACCGTCTCTCGTCCGACCCCGTGCTTTCGGATCACCTCATGCAACCCTCTATATCCCGCCCTGGCTCCTGGGCCACGGCTGTGGACAACATCCCTCGTCGGCTCCTCCAGCCGGGGGGATTCGGCCTCAGCCCGGGCGTGCTGGCCTCGCGCAGACAAGCCTGGCTCGGTATCCCCTCCCTCTCAACCATGCCAGTGCAGTATGGCATCTACAAGGGCAAAACCCCCAAGGACAAAAAGAAACCCCCAAATCTGATGACATCCTACCGGCCGGTGGTGGCCGAAAGCCCGGTCACGGGCGCCGAGGCGCACGCGGCCAAGTCCAAATTAGACCGCACACTCGAAGCATCCGCTTTGTACCCCCCCGACTATTTCGCGTACCGGGATGAACTTAGGGCGGCCGAGTTAGCCCTAGTCAGTCGCGCCGCATGCACCTCCTCCTTGGAAGTGTACGGGTCCGTGGCCCGCTGTGGGTGGGATGAGTCCGACGCATACCTGCGGAAGTAGCGTGACCACGTCCATCCCCTGTGCTCCAGGCTCAGCCAGGCATGGAACTACGGGGAATGGGCAGCAGGATTCTACTCCCAACTTTGCATCAGGGTGGTGTCGGCGGACGGCCTCACGCCGGGCTACACCCCTGAGGAGGGGCACTCCCAGGGCAACCCCTTCTCAGCCAACGGGTATCAAGGCGCGTCCGTCCTCGCCTCCTCCTCCCTCCCCTTCCCGAAGCACATACGCACCCCCCCCTGGCCATCCCCCACAGCCCTGCCTATCAACAGAGTTTGCTACAGCGATGACCGCGCCTTCTTTGAACCCACCATAGCGCAGGTATCCATCATCGCGGGAGAGTGTGTCCGCGCAACGCTCCACACCAACGGGTGCCCAACATGGACAAGTTAGAGTTCAGCTACCACACACTCGGTGCCGAGGGCCTCCCACAACCGGCTATAGTGGAAGTACCCAGGTTCAAAACACGCACCCTCCCTGCCCCACCCCTCATCGTTGGCATACCCATATTTCACACCCTCAAGCCGGCGGACAAGCTCAGCGACCTGCTGCGCACGTTCCGGTCAGTGTACCACTCCACCCGTGACAAACCCATGTCCCCCCTATTGATAGTACGGTCCTTTGTGGCGTTTGCTCTGTCCCGCTGGGACTTTGTGTTTTTTCCGGCGTGCTGGCCCCACCGAGCTGGCACGAGGACCTGAAGGTATACACCCACAAGGCGTACCGGGCGGCCTTCGCCCTACTCCCGTGGACATGCAACGCGTTCCTGCATCTCCCGCTGCACGCTGGCGGCGTCGGATGCCCTTCCCTCGCCCTCCGCAACCTCAGGCTTCTGGCGATGACCTACTTGCATGCGTCGGTCAGCCGCAACCCCCTGTCACGTGCGTCGGCGGTGTGCCTCCTGGACACTTTGGCCCCTTTTTCGGAGGGCATGGCCTTGCGCACAGCCGTGGCCACCCTGCGCACGCGCGTCCACACCCACCCTTTCCCCCACCTTCATGACATGCGAGTGCATGCGCACGTTGCCTCCGGCCACCCCTTGCCTGACATCATGTGGGTTGTAACAGATGGTGCCCTGGCCGGGCATCGAGTTGGCGGTGGAATTGTTTTCTACAATCCCCAGCTCGGGGTCCTCCGGTCGTACAGTTTTGGTGTGTCGGTGGTCGCTGCCACGTCCGCAGATGCGGAGTGGCTGGCCAAGCTGGTCGCCCGCTCCCTTCTCAAGGGCTGGAACGGCCAAGCCAGCTTCCTGGCGGATGCCACCGCGTCCATGCGCTGCGGGTTCACCAAAGCCCCCCCCTGCCTCCATCCTCAACCACCTCTTCAGGCAGTTGGTCTCCGCCACGGTGGGGGCCCAAGAGTTCTGGGTGAGGGCACAACACGACACAGGACACACACACACACACTGTGGCGCTGCTCCAACGGGAAGCTCACCTGCTGGCAGCACACGGCGCCTCCCAGGCACTGCCCTTCACATCCCCACTCCTCCCTCTGTTGCGCGGGGCCACGCTGGCCACCAGCGAAGGGCGGCTCCTCCTCAATGCTCCACGAAGTGTAGCTCACCTACACGACCAAACCCTAATCAGAGAGGCAGCGCCCTTGGCAGCTTGGGACACTTCTGTGTGGAACGCTGCGGCGTTCTCGGCCCTCCTCCTGAACTCCACCCTCCTCAGGGCACCCCTGGTACTTGCCTTGCGCTTGCGGGCGCTACTGTTTCGCCCCCCCCCCCCATCTCCGTGCATTACTACACATGCGATTACTGCGACACACACGTGGACCACCCCTGGTCCCACGTAGACCACTCCTGCCCATCATTTCTCGTGCGCAGCCAGTGGGCATTTGTGCGGCTCCTCACCATGGTGCCCAAGCCGGTGGGGTCATACCTGCCTGACGGCACGACCGTCGTGCAGCCCGCCAGCAACACCTCCATCACGGTAGCGCTAGAAACGGACCTACACACACCATCCCCCCTCCCACCCCACAGGTGGACCGTCTTTTCTCCCTCTGGCCTTGTCAGGTCCGCACACCCCTCCTCGGCGACACAGGACGGAACAAGCGACCGTGTTCGTGTTGTCCTGGAAGCCATGGCTAACGGCTCCCCCTCGCTCACGGACCTGCTGATGGTCCCGGACACCCTAGAGTGGCCCACTCGGCCAAGCTCAACCCTCAACCCACATGTGTCGGAGCTCTGTGCCCATGTCCTACCACTGTCGGTAGCGTTCCTCGCCCGCTGGACCACGTGCCACCTACAGCACTGGCGAATGCTGGCGGGGGGTCGACTACCAATGCGAATGCCCCCCCCCCCCTGCACGGTGGGCCCCCACAGTGACATTTCTGGTCCACCCCAATCTGCAGGACCCGTCCATTGCGCACCTTGTGCGGGTTCACCCGGGACCCCTAGTGATCCTCACTATCACAACCGCCTTACAACCCTTGCTCCTAATGCTGCCTGGGCCCATGAACACTCTAGCCATCAGGCATCACGTGCTCTTGTGGGACGCAGCAGTGGTTCACACGCTACCGACTCAAGAACGCTTCCAGTAAAGAATCTCGACCCGCTTTCCATGCCTTGCATGTGCCATGCCCCGTTGTCCCTTGCCAGCACAAGCACGTCCGCACTAGGAGGTGTATACCCCGCTCTCGCACCGCATGGTTCGAGGGTGAGTGCGGTGCGCCTGAGCCTAACTTCCCCAATGAGAGGCACTCCGGGCCCCTAAGGCCCTCTTCGGATCGGGAAGACAAGCCCAAAGCCCAAAGCCCTA
Organism: Eutreptiella sp. 'Long Island Sound 2002'; assembly: GCA_964036045.1. NCBI lineage: Eukaryota > Euglenozoa > Euglenophyceae > Eutreptiales > Eutreptiaceae > Eutreptiella > Eutreptiella sp. 'Long Island Sound 2002'. Next base: position 156,348,388 of record OZ038378.1, read on the forward strand.
ATGGAAATAATGACACAAGTGATTTCTGTTTCGCCCGTGAACGGAAATCTATTTCTGTGGAGAGTACCAGTGCTGCCCGTGGGCTGAATCGAGCTTTCTCCTCTTATCATGGACCTGATACCCAAAAAGAAATATTGTCACCTGAAGTGGTTTCTGTCGTGGAAGCCGGTCGCAAAAAAATGAATGCATTCGAGTAGTTGTTCATTGCCATACCCCACTTTTCGTGTGTTTGAAACTCAAGTACCAAAAAAACTGTCACTCAAGAAATGTGCTCTTTCGCCGGCCCGAGTACATACAATTGGCACTGGCACTTGTGGCCACAACATTTTGCAGGGCCACAAAACGGGCACCCCAATGAGAACCGGGTCCCCTCTTGGCAACAACACGCGGGGACTGGCTGCAGTGTGCCCTCTTGACATCTGATCCGCAGGCCCTGCGAACGTCAGATGGCCCCACTTCGGGGCACGCCCACACCAGCCCACCTCTTACCCCACGGGCCACGACGCCCGCTCTGCACGTTCCAGCCCTGTTCCCTTTCGATCGACGCCTTTGTGAAGCCCAGACCCCACGGATTGTCACTGGAACACAGGACCCTCTCCGGGAGCCGCGTCCACTGCCGCCTCCTCGCAGTGGGCCCCCGAAAATCCTACCGAGCCTGGCCTCTGGGCCCAGACGTGACCTGGACCCAAAATTTGGCAAAAAATGAAAACCAGATTTTGGAATCAGCGCGTCGAGGGGGTTCAGAAAAGTCATCATTTGCCCGGTATTTGGTGGAAAGAAAAGTGATCCTTTTCAATGCTCAAATTTTTTTTTCCACACCTGCGGCGCCAGAGTTCATAATAACTGATTAATGGTCCTGTCCAGCCCTTTTCCCGGACCCCCCCCCTCCGCCCTAGTTTTCGGGGGCTCTATCGACCCCCCCGCCCCCGCAAGCGAAAACACGACGTCCCCTGGGGGAAGGGGGGGGGGCAACCACAACCAGTTGCACATACTCACGTGTATCACTGCACCAATCCTTTGGGTCTGTGCACTCGCCGCTGAGCCACAGCGCGAGAAACCGCAGGCCAACCCCCGTGTGCCAGTCGAAGTGCGGCAGGGGCACCTCCGTCGGCGCGGTCGGACGCACGACGAGCCCCGGGCCAGGGCCAAGAGGCATCGGAGGGCACCGCATGCGACGGAGCAGCGCGCGCGCGTTGGTGCGTCGGCGTGCGCACCGGCACCGCGTGGCCGAGCCTCCGTACGCGGCGGGGGAGAGCCGTGGTCAGGGGAGTCACGGAGCGGAACGCCGGACGGCCGTTGGGGGGGGGGGGGGGGGGGATGGCCTCCGGTGGACCGCCCTCCGCCTTCGCACGGCCCGACTTCACGTGTGCCTCGTGTGCCTGGGGTCGCGGCAGGACCGGCGTGCGGTGCGCTTCGGAGTGCCCCCGGGGGCCGTCGAAAGGCAGAGGGCGAGGCCCCCGGAGGCGGTCTGCGCGGCGGCAGAACAATCGGTGCCCTCAACCCAAACAGCGCAGGACGGGCCCGCGGCCGACCCGATCGTCCGCATTGGACCCACGGGGGCCCACGGAACGCAACCACAAAATTGCGACGGTGCAATGGAAATGAGACAGAACATGAAAAGAGGGCTAGACACGTTGTCAGTGACCCGTGCAGTGACACGTGTGTCAAGGGCGGGAAGAAAATTGCTTTGCGGGGGGCGGGGGGAATGGCACGGAAGCCCATTTGCCCCACCCCCCCCTCCCCCTCCTTGGCCGGCGTGCCGGGAGGGGGGTTGGGCTGGGGCTGCTCTACCTACCGCGCCGGGGGGGGGGGGTCGACCCCCAACATGTGCGGCTCAAAATGTCGTGCTGATCATTTTGACTACACATATGTGGGGGAAATTTTTTGGTGGAAAAAATTTTTTTCTGGGCCAAAATTTGTGTTCCGGTGCCTTTTGCGGCAACATCCGTCCTTACACAAAACAGAGGGCCCGGCACGGAAGCCCATTTCTGGAACCCCCCCCCCCCACCCCCTCCTTCGCCGAGCGCCCATGCCATCCCCCCCCCCCCCCCCCCCCGCAAAGCAATTTTTGGGTCGCCAAGAGGTGATTGTGCTCAGGGGAAGTGCGCAAGCAACAACACGGGGGGGGGGGGGCGCAGGGTTAGGGCAGGATGCGGGTTAAGTGTGCTCGATGCGCATGCCTCGATGCCGTACGGCCAGTCTGTCTCCGTGGGCTGACATGCAGTCCCACACATCGCACGGCAAACCGTCGTGGGGGCCGCACGGACAGACGGCTCACCAGCCGCAGTGCTCCCAGCGAAAAAGAGATCAAGGCTGATCACGAACCGGCCAGTCCGGTCGCAGGCGCCTTTCGCCGAAGTCTGTAGGGCACAAGAGTCGTGGATATTGCTGCACCGCTTGTGTTCAACGGCCTGGACCTGAGGGGGGGATTACCTCCGTCTGAAGCAGGCGTGCGGTCCGCGATGCGATGCGATGCAATGTGGGGGGGGGGGGGTCTGCGAGGGGGTGGTCACGGGCCGGGCGCGGCGTGGGGGACGGGTCCGGAGACGGCGCGTTCGGAATGGCATCCGAGGGACGCCCTCATCCGAAGAGGTGCGCGGGACCAGGCCATCGCCGAGTGGCTGGGTCCCATGGGGAACCAGCCCAGACCCGCCTTCCGTATCTACCCCCTGGGCCCCGCCGCAATCTGCCACTATCACCGCCCGAGCGGCTCTTGGCACTTTCGAGTTTGGCCTATTTGATCAAAAAAAAAAAAAATCCCCCGGAAGTCCCGGGGTTTCCGCAGAATTTCCCACACGCTCCCCCGCACCTTCACCGGCGGGGCAGTCTGCCCATCGCGTGCAGTGCCTTGCCAGGGGGCGTACTGCAGCAGCGCACCGTCTGTCCGGGTCTGAGCACACGTCGGGACCTGAGACCCCCTTCACCCTCATCACCGGCGGAGTGATGGCGGATGGGGCACCCCTGCGTCGTGAGTGGCCCCGCACCACAGGCACCACAGGGCCCCAGGGATGCATTAGAAGAGAAGGGGCGGTTAGGCAGGCGGTTGGAGGAGGTTGACGAAGCGGTTGGGGGCGGTTATTGTCGGTTACAAATGCGATTGACGCTCGCACTTGGCGCCAGGGAGACAGTGGCTGGGCGCAGGCTGGGAGCCCTGGGGGGAAAGGGGGGGCCTTTGGCACCCCCTCCCCCCCCACCGCGGTCCGAAGCTGGGCCCCAAGCTGGTGCAGTGGGGTTCGGTATCGACGTGCTCGGGCCGGAGTCCTGTGAGGAAGGGGGGGGGCGGGTGCTGATGTATGTTCAGGAGACGCCATGCGTGAAATCAGTCCACGGCGGTGTGTACATTGTTCTGCTGTGCCCCCCTTCCCTGTCCAACGCCCCGGAAGCGCCTGCGTAGACAGAGTTGATTCCTCCTCAGGTCAAGGCCGTTGAACACAAGGGGACCCGTCCCCACGTGCCGCCCGGCGCGGGACGCTCCCCCCTGATGGACCCCCCCCCCCCCGTGTGACATTCCGTCGGGTTGTTGCTCGTTTACGGGGCCCTGGACAGTCACCCGGTCTTCCCTTCGCATGTTGCGTCGGGTCGCTGCGTTCTGTCGGCCGCTGCGGCCGGTGCTCCCGCTGGTGTCGTTTCCGCGTTCGCAGAGCCCAGTAGTTGGTGTGCCGGGGCTGTGCTGAATGTGGCGGGATGTGCCGTTTGCGCGTCAGCGGCGCCCAATAATTGCCCCCCCCCCCACACACAAACCGCATCGCGGGCCCCACGCTCACGTGGTCATGAGCTGCAGGACCTCCAGCCGCGTCCCCATGACCGCGGCTTTCTCGTGTTCGTGGTCCGGGAAGTGCTCCACGGCCGCCGCCAGGCCCCCGTCCTTCGCGACGGCGTAGGGGTACGGCGCGAGGTGGCCCCAGGGCAGCGCCCGCGCGGCGGGGCCCGCGAACGCCTGCCAGTTGTCGTGCGCCATCGCCCGCACCCGGCGCACGCACTCCAGCGACTGCGGGGCCCGGAACACGGGCTCGAAGGTGCCGAGGTGCTCCGCCCACAGCGCCAACCGGAAGCCGGAGACCTGCCCCTGGCACAGCCCCGTCTCCGCGTCCTCCGCGGCCCCGTCCTCCGAGGCCCCGACCGTGATCTCCGTGTCGCGCGAGCCGTCGAGGGAGCGTTGGTTGAGGTTGGCGGACCCCAGAATGATATACTGGTCGTCGAAGATGGCCGTCTTCGAGTGCACGTAGACCATGTGGCGCCGCGTGCTCAGCAGCAGCTCCTGCCGCCGGCCCAGCCGCCCGGGCGGGGGGGCGGGCCCCGCGTCGCGCGCGCCGAGGAAGAACACGTTGAGGTAGTCCGTGGGGTGCGCGTCGGCGGGGCCGAACTGCCGGAGGGCCTCCGCGACCTTCGCGTACATCATCCGGAAGGTCTCCGACTGCCAGAAGAGGATGCCCTGGACCGTGGCGCTCTCGGCGGCGCCCTCCGGGTGCAGCGGGATGACGATGTACACGGCGAAGCGCTCGCCGTTGCGGATCTTCGTGGCGATCCGCATGGCGAGCTCGATGGGGATGTGGTTCGGGCACTCGATGTCGTCGGCGTCAGCGCTGGCCCAGTACTGGCAGCTTCCCATCAAGTACTGGTTCTCGATGTAGATGAACCGCTGCGCCCGGCGGATGGCGTAGACGTACCCGGCGGCGCAGCCCACCTCCACGCCGTTCACCTGCAGCGCCGACGCGTGGTCGATCGACCGGAACATCTGGACCGCCCACGTCCCCGCGCCCTCCGGCACCCGGTCGTCCTGCGCCGGGAGCACGCGCGGGTCCGCGATGACGTTGCACAGCGCCTCCCGGTTCTTCGCCTGCTTCTTCCACCGCATCTCGAAGTTGTGCAGGACGTCGCGCGCGACCGGCCCCTCGAGCTTGCAGTGGACGTCGTGCCACGGCTGCCGGGGCCCCAGGTCCGGCTGGAGGCCCGAGACGGAGGGCTGGTAGAAGTCGTCCGCGTGGGCGGTGGCCAGGGTGGCGAAGAGCTCGTGGTGGTGGTCGTCGTAGCGCCCGCTCGCCAGGTCCAGGCCCCCGAGGTACGCGATCACGCGACGCGCCCCCTCGGGCCCCGCGAGGGCGGGGGCGTCGCAGACCACCGTCTTCTGGTGGTGCGAGAAGCCCATCCCGTACACCGTGAGCGCCTCGGTCCGGGTCACCATCCCGACGGGCTTCGTCGCGAACTTCCCGAACTTCTTGAAGCCGAGCGCGCCGCACTTGACGGACTCGCACACGACGGCCGAGTGCCGGAAGTAGTGCCGGGTCTCGGCCTCGCGCGTCGCCATGAAGCCGTGCTGCGTGACGGGCAGCAGCTTGTTCATGACCGGGTTGTCGAGGCTCGAGGCGTCCTTCCAGAGGAGCAGCAGCACGCGCACCCCCTCCGCCGCCTTCCGCTTGAGGAGCTCCCCCAGGGTCTCGCTCTCGGCGCCCGGGCGGCGCAGCATCCGCAGCTCGGCCCAGACGCTCCAGCCGGTGATGTAGATGAACTTCTCGGCGTGGCACAGGGAGTCGTACAGCTCGTTCCAGCAGTCGCGGGGCTCGTAGCTGCCCCGCGCGGTGGGCACCGCCGGGAGCGGGCGCTCGGGGTCGAGGTGCGCGTCCGCGTACAGCGTCACGGCGCAGCCCGTCCGGCGGGCGAACGGGCTCTCGGGGACGATCGTGGACCCGAAGGCGGTGGAGGAGCAGACGTACTCAGTGGAGATGCAGAGGCGGGCGGTCTTCTGGGACCCGCAGATCTGATGCCACACCCGATTCTGAGGGCCGTGCAGGAAGTCCCTCGGCTTCAGCGACACGCTTCCGAGGTCCTCGGCGGGGAGGCCGCTACGGCTGCAGTCGTCTTTGATGTGAAGGTCAACAGAGGTCACTTCGCCGACGCAGAGCGCGAGCAGCTGCTCCTCCCACTGGGGGTCCTGGTCGTTCCGGATCGTCCGCGTCCGTCCGAACTTGATGCCGTTGGAGCTGATGCGCACGTACGTGTCCATCTTCTGCAGCGGGATCTTGTTCACGATCCGCGTCAGAGGGTCGTGTGCCGAGGTCTGCGTCTTCAGGAGGGAGGACGTGATCTTCTTGGGGAGGTCGCACGCCCCGTGGACGGTCACGTACAGATTGCCCGTGAGCCACGTTTCGTCCAGCCCCCCCGCGGGGGAGCGGGGCCGCGCGGAACTCATCCCGGGGCCAAGTTATCGCAATGAACACTGCAAACCAAACATCTGCAGAGAGGCATATGGCGCGGGTCATTGATGGGGGCCCTGGAGGACGGTGGGGGCCCGGGGGAGCTCCAGGATGGCCCCCGCATCCCTGACCCCTAGGAACTCCCGCAGCCACTCCGTGACCTTGGCCTTGGCTACGGCCTTGCGACAATCCCTTGAAAAGCCCTTGACAGAGCCCTTGACAAGCCCTTGACAAGCCCTTGACAGAGCCCTTGACAAGCCCTTGACAAGCCCTTGACAAGCCCTTGACAAGCCCTTGACAAGCCCTTGACAAGGCCTTGACAGAGCCCTTGACAAGCCCTTGACAAGCCCTTGACAAACCCTTGACAAGCCCTTGACAAGCCCTTGACAAGCCCTTGACCGGCCCTTGACATAGCCTTTGACAAGCCCTTGACAAGCCCTTGACAAGCCCTTGACAAGCCCTTGACAAGCCCTTGACAAGCCCTTGACAAACCCTTGACAGAGCCCTTGACCGGCCCTTGACATAGCCTTTGACAAGCCCTTGACAAGCCCTTGACAAGCCCTTGACAAGCCCTTGACAAGCCCTTGACAAGCCCTTGACAACCCCTTGACGAGCCCTTGACAAGCCCTTGACAAGCCCTTGACAAGCCCTTGACAAGCCCTTGACAAGCCCTTGACAAGCCCTTGACCGGCCCTTGACATAGCCTTTGACAAGCCCTTGGGAAGCCCTTGACAGAGCCCTTGACAAGCCCTTGACAAGCCCTTGACAAGCCTTTGACAAGCCCTTGACAAGCCCTTGACAAGCCCTTGACCGGCCCTTGACCGGCCCTTGACATAGCCTTTGACAAGCCCTTGACAAGCCCTTGACAAGCCCTTGACAAGCCCTTGACAAATTTTTGACAGAGCCCTTGACCGGCCCTTGACATAGCCTTTGACAAGCCCTTGACAAGCCCTTGACAAGCCCTTGACAAGCCCTTGACAAATTTTTGACAGAGCCCTTGACCGGCCCTTGACATAGCCTTTGACAAGCCCTTGACAAGCCCTTGACAAGCACTTGACAAGCCCTTGACTGGCCCTGGACCGGCCCTTGACATAGCCTTTGACAAGCCCTTGACAAGCCCTTGACAAGCCCTTGACAAGCCCTTGACCGGCCCTTGACATAGCCTTTGACAAGCCCTTGACAAGCCCTTGACAAGCCCTTGACAAGCCCTTGACAAGCCCTTGACCGGCCCTTGACATAGCCCTTGACAAGCCCTTGACAAGCCCTTGACAAGCCCTTGACAAGCCCTTGACAAGCCCATGACAAGCCCTTGACAAGCCCTTGACAACCCCTTGACAACCCCTTGACAACCCCTTGACAAGCCCTTGACCGGCCCTTGACATAGCCTTTGACAAGCCCTTGACAAGCCCTTGACAAGCCCTTGACAAGCCCTTGACAAGCCCTTGACAGGCCCTTGACAAGCCCTTGACAAGCCCTTGACCGGCCCTTGACATAGCCTTTGACAAGCCCTTGACAAGCCCTTGGCAGGTCCCTTGACAAGCCCTTGACAAGCCCTTGACAAGCCCTTGACAAGCCCTTGACAAGCCCTTGACAAGCCCTTGACAGAGCCCTTGACAAGCCCTTGACAAGCCCTTGACAACCCCTTGACAAGCCCTTGACAAGCCCTTGACCGGCCCTTGACATAGCCTTTGACAAGCCCTTGACAAGCCCTTGACAAGCCCTTGACAAGCCCTTGACAAGCCCTTGACAGGCCCTTGACAAGCCCTTGACAAGCCCTTGACCGGCCCTTGACATAGCCTTTGACAAGCCCTTGACAAGCCCTTGGCAGATCCCTTGACAAGCCCTTGACAAGCCCTTGACAAGCCCTTGACAAGCCCTTGACAAGCCCTTGGCAAGCCCTTGACATGGCCCTTGACAAGCCCTTGACAAGCCCTTGACAACCCCTTGACAACCCCTTGACAAGCCCTTGACAAGCCCTTGACCGGCCCTTGACATAGCCTTTGACAAGCCCTTGACAAGCCCTTGACAAGCCCTTGACCGGCCCTTGACATAGCCTTTGACAAGCCCTTGACAAGCCCTTGGCAGATCCCTTGACAAGCCCTTGACAAGCCCTTGACAAGCCCTTGACAAGCCCTTGACAAGCCCTTGACAAGCCCTTGACAGAGCCCTTGACAAGCCCTTGACAAGCCCTTGACAACCCCTTGACAACCCCTTGACAAGCCCTTGACAAGCCCTTGACCGGCCCTTGACATAGCCTTTGACAAGCCCTTGACAAGCCCTTGACAAGCCCTTGACAAGCCCTTGACAAGCCCATGACAAGCCCTTGACAAGCCCTTGACAAGCCCTTGACCGGCCCTTGACATAGCCTTTGACAAGCCCTTGACAACCCCTTGACAACCCCTTGACAAGCCCTTGACAAGCCCTTGACCGGCCCTTGACATAGCCTTTGACAAGCCCTTGACAAGCCCTTGACAAGCCCTTGACAAGCCCTTGACAAGCCCTTGACAGGCCCTTGACAAGCCCTTGACAAGCCCTTGACCGGCCCTTGACATAGCCTTTGACAAGCCCTTGACAAGCCCTTGGCAGATCCCTTGACAAGCCCTTGACAAGCCCTTGACAAGCCCTTGACAAGCCCTTGACAAGCCCTTGACAAGCCCTTGGCAAGCCCTTGACATGGCCCTTGACAAGCCCTTGACAAGCCCTTGACAAGCCCTTGACAAGCCCTTGACAAGCCCTTGACATGGCCCTTGACAACCCCTTGACAGAGCCCTTGACCGGCCCTTGACATAGCGTTTGACAAGCCCTTGACAAGCCCTTGACAAGCCCTTGACAAGCCCTTGACAAGCCCTTCACAAGCCCTTGACAAGCCCTTGACAAGCCCTTGACCGGCCCTTGACATAGCCTTTAACAAGCCCTTGACATAGCCTTTGACAAGCCCTTGACAAGCCCTTGACAAGCCCTTGACAGGCCCTTGACAAGCCCTTGACAAGCCCTTGACAAGCCCTTGACAAGCCCTTGACCGGCCCTTGACATAGCCTTTGACAAGCCCTTGACAAGCCCTTGACAAGCCCTTGACATGCCCTTGACAAGCCCTTGACAAGCCCTTGACAAGCCCTTGACCGGCCCTTGACATAGCCTTTGACAAGCCCTTGACAAGCCCTTGACATAGCCTTGACAAGCCCTTGACAAGCCCTTGACAACCCCTTGACAAGCCCTTGACAAGCCCTTGACAGGCCCTTGACAAGCCCTTGACCGGCCCTTGACATAGCCTTTGACAAGCCCTTGACAAGCCCTTGGCAGACCCCTTGACAAGCCCTTGACAAGCCCTTGACAAGCCCTTGACAAGCCATTGACAAGCCCTTGACATGGCCCTTGACAAACCCTTGACAGAGCCCTTGACCGGCCCTTGACATAGCCTTTGACAAGCCCTTGACAAGCCCTTGACAAGCCCTTGACAAGCCCTTGATAAGCCCTTGACAAGCCCTTGACAAGCCCTTGACAAGCCCTTGACCGGCCCTTGACATAGCCTTTGACAAGCCCTTGCCAAGCCCTTGACAAGCCCTTGACAAGCCCTTGACAAGCCCTTGAGAGGCCCTTGACAAGCCCTTGACAAGCCCTTGACAAGCCCTTGACCGGCCCTTCACATAGCCTTTGACAAGCCCTTGACAAGCCCTTGGCAAGCCCTTGACATGGCCCTTGACAAGCCCTTGACAAGCCCTTGACAAGCCCTTGACAAGCCCTTGACAAGCCCTTGAAAAGCCCTTGACAAGCCCTTGACAGAGCCCTTGACAAGCCCTTGACCGGCCCTTCACATAGCCTTTGACAAGCCCTTGACAAGCCCTTGACAAGCCCTTGACATGGCCCTTGACAAGCCCTTGACATAGCCTTTGACAAGCCGTTGACAAGCCCTTGACAAGCCCATGACAAGCCCTTGACAAGCCCTTGACAAGCCCTTGACAGAGCCCTTGACAAGCCCTTGACAAGCCCTTGACAAGCCCTTGACATAGCCTTTGACAAGCCCTTGACCGGCCCTTGACATAGCCTTTGACAAGCCCTTGGGAAGCCCTTGACAGAGCCCGTGACAAGCCCTTGACAAGCCCTTGACAAGCCTTTGACAAGCCCTTGACAAGCCCTTGACAACCCCTTGACCGGCCCTTGACCGGCCCTTGACATAGCCTTTGACAAGCCCTTGACAAGCCCTTGACAAGCCCTTGACAAGCCCTTGACAAGCCCTTGACAAGCCCTTGACAAGCCCTTGACAAATTTTTGACAGAGCCCTTGACCGGCCCTTGACATAGCCTTTGACAAGCCCTTGACAAGCCCTTGACAAGCCCTTGACAAGCCCTTGACAAGCCCTTGACAAGCCCTTGACAAGCCCTTGACAAGCCCTGGACCGGCCCTTGACATAGCCTTTGACAAGCCCTTGACAAGCCCTTGACAAGCCCTTGACCGGCCCTTGACATAGCCTTTGACAAGCCCTTGACAAGCCCTTGACAAGCCCTTGACAAGCCCTTGACAAGCCCTTGACAAGCCCTTGACAAGCCCTTGACCGGCCCTTGACATAGCCCTTGACAAGCCCTTGACAAGCCCTTGACAAGCCCTTGACAAGCCCATGACAAGCCCTTGACAAGCCCTTGACAAGCCCTTGACAGAGCCCTTGACAAGCCCTTGACAAACCCTTGACAAGCCCTTGACAAGCCCTTGACCGGCCCTTGACATAGCCTTTGACAAGCCCTTGACAACCCCTTGACAACCCCTTGACAAGCCCTTGACAAGCCCTTGACCGGCCCTTGACATAGCCTTTGACAAGCCCTTGACAAGCCCTTGACAAGCCCTTGACAAGCCCTTGACAAGCCCTTGACAAGCCCTTGACAAGCCCTTGACCGGCCCTTGACATAGGCTTTGACAAGCCCTTGACAAGCCCTTGACAAGCCCTTGACAAGCCCTTGACAAGCCCTTGACAAGCCCTTGACAAGCCCTTGACAAGCCCTTGGCAAGCCCTTGACATGGCCCTTGACAAGCCCTTGACAAGCCCTTGACAAGCCCTTGACAAGCCCTTCACAAGCCCTTGACAAGCCCTTGACATGGCCCTTGACAAACCCTTGACAGAGCCCTTGACCGGCCCTTGACATAGCCTTTGACAAGCCCTTGACAAGCCCTTGACAAGCCCTTGACAAGCCCTTGACAAGCCCTTCACAAGCCCTTGACAAGCCCTTGACAAGCCCTTGACCGGCCCTTGACATAGCCTTTAACAAGCCCTTGACATAGCCTTTGACAAGCCCTTGACAAGCCCTTGACAAGCCCTTGACAGGCCCTTGACAAGCCCTTGACAAGCCCTTGACAAGCCCTTGACAAGCCCTTGACCGGCCCTTGACATAGCCTTTGACAAGCCCTTGACAAGCCCTTGACAAGCCCTTGACAAGCCCTTGACAAGCCCTTGACAAGCCCTTGACAAGCCCTTGACAAGCCCTTGACCGGCCTTTGACATAGCCTTTGACAAGCCCTTGACAAGCCCTTGACAACCCCTTGACAAGCCCTTGACAAGCCCTTGACAGGCCCTTGACAAGCCCTTGACAAGCCCTTGACAAGCCCTTGACATAGCCTTTGACAAGCCCTTGACAAGCCCTTGGCGGACCCCTTGACAAGCCCTTGACAAGCCCTTGACAAGCCCATGACAAGCCCTTGACAAGCCCTTGACAAGCCCTTGACAGAGCCCTTGACAAGCCCTTGACAAGCCCTTGACAAGCCCTTGACCGGCCCTTGACATAGCCTTTGACAAGCCCTTGACAACCCCTTGACAACCCCTTGACAAGCCCTTGACAAGCCCTTGACAAGCCCTTGACCGGCCCTTGACATAGCCTTTGACAAGCCCTTGACAAGCCCTTGACAAGCCCTTGACAAGCCCTTGACAAGCCCTTGACAGGCCCTTGACAAGCCCTTGACAAGCCCTTGACCGGCCCTTGACATAGCCTTTGACAAGCCCTTGACAAGCCCTTGGGAGATCCCTTGACAAGCCCTTGACAAGCCCTCGACAAGCCCTTGACAAGCCCTTGACAAGCCCTTGACAAGCCCTTGGCAAGCCCTTGACATGGCCCTTGACAAGCCCTTGACAAGCCCTTGACAAGCCCTTGACAAGCCCTTGACAAGCCCTTGACATGGCCCTTGACAAACCCTTGACAGAGCCCTTGACCGGCCCTTGACATAGCCTTTGACAAGCCCTTGACAAGCCCTGGACAAGCCCTTGACAAGCCCTTGACAAGCCCTTGACAAGCCCTTGACAAGCCCTTGACCGGCCCTTGACATAGCCTTTGACAAGCCCTTGACAAGCCCTTGACAAGCCCTTGACAAGCCCTTGACAAGCCCTTGACAAGCCCTTGACAAGCCCTTGACAAGCCCTTGACATAGCCTTTGACAAGCCCTTGACAAGCCCTTGACAACCCCTTGACAAGCCCTTGACAAGCCCTTGACAGGCCCTTGACAAGCCCTTGACAAGCCCTTGACAAGCCCTTGACATAGCCTTTGACAAGCCCTTGACAAGCCCTTGGCGGACCCCTTGACAAGCCCTTGACAACCCCTTGACAAGCCCATGACAAGCCCTTGACAAGCCCTTGACAAGCCCTTGACAGAGCCCTTGACAAGCCCTTGACAAGCCCTTGACAAGCCCTTGACAAGCCCTTGACCGGCCCTTGACATAGCCTTTGACAACCCCTTGACAACCCCTTGACAACCCCTTGACAAGCCCTTGACAAGCCCTTGACAAGCCCTTGACAAGCCCTTGACAAGCCCTTGACAAGCCCTTGACCGGCCCTTGACATAGCCTTTGACAAGCCCTTGACAAGCCCTTGACAAGCCCTTGACAAGCCCTTGACAAGCCCTTGACAAGCCCTTGACCGGCCCTTGACATAGCCTTTGACAAGCCCTTGACAAGCCCTTGGGAGATCCCTTGACAAGCCCTTGACAAGCCCTTGACAAGCCCTCCCCAAGCCCTTGACAAGCCCTTGACAAGCCCTTGGCAAGCCCTTGACATGGCCCTTGACAAGCCCTTGACAAGCCCTTGACAAGCCCTTGACAAGCCCTTGACAAGCCCTTGACATGGCCCTTGACGAACCCTTGACAGAGCCCTTGACCGGCCCTTGACATAGCCTTTGACAAGCCCTTGACATAGCCATTTGACAAGCCCTTGACAAGCCCTTGACAAGCCCTTGACAGGCCCTTGACAAGCCCTTGACAAGCCCTTGACAAGCCCTTGACAAGCCCTTGACCGGCCCATGACATAGCCTTTGACAAGCCCTTGACAAGCCCTTGACAAGCCCTTGACAAGCCCTTGACAGGCCCTTGACAAGCCCTTGACAAGCCCTTGACAAGCCCTTGACAAGCCCTTGACCGGCCCTTGACATAGCCTTTGACAAGCCCTTGACAAGCCCTTGACAAGCCCTTGACAACCCCTTGACAAGCCCTTGACAAGCCCTTGACAGGCCCTTGACAAGCCCTTGACAAGCCCTTGACAAGCCCTTGACAAGCCCTTGACCGGCCCTTGACATAGCCTTGGACAAGCCCTTGACAAGCCCTTGACAAGCCCTTGACAAGCCCTTGACAAGCCCTTGACAAGCCCTTGACCGGCCCTTGACATAGCCTTTGACAAGCCCTTGACAAGCCCTTGACAAGCCCTTGACATGGCCCTTGACAAACCCTTGACAGAGCCCTTGACCGGCCCTTGACATAGCCTTTGACAAGCCCTTGACAAGCCCTTGACAAGCCCTTGACAAGCCCTTGACAAGCCCTTGACAAGCCCTTGACAAGCCCTTGACAAGCCCTTGACCGGCCCTTGACATAGCCTTTGACAAGCCCTTGACAAGCCCTTGACAAGCCCTTGACCGGCCCTTCACATAGCCTTTGACAAGCCCTTGACAAGCCCTTGACAAGCCCTTGACATGGCCCTTGACAAGCCCTTGACAAGCCCTTGACAAGCCCTTGACAAGCCCTTGAAAAGCCCTTGACAAGCCCTTGACAGAGCCCTTGACAAGCCCTTGACCGGCCCTTCACATAGCCTTTGACAAGCCCTTGACAAGCCCTTGACAAGCCCTTGACATGGCCCTTGACAAGCCCTTGACATAGCCTTTGACAAGCCGTTGACAAGCCCTTGACAAGCCCATGACAAGCCCTTGACAAGCCCTTGACAAGCCCTTGACAGAGCCCTTGACAAGCCCTTGACAAGCCCTTGACAAGCCCTTGACAAGCCCTTGACCGGCCCTTGACATAGCCTTTGACAAGCCCTTGACAACCCCTTGACAAGCCCTTGACAAGCCCTTGACAAGCCCTTGACAAGCCCTTGACAAGCCCTTGACAAGCCCTTGACAAGCCCTTGACCGGCCCTTGACATAGCCTTTGACAAGCCCTTGACAAGCCCTTGACAAGCCCTTGACAAGCCCTTGACAAGCCCTTGACAGGCCCTTGACAAGCCCTTGACAAGCCCTTGACCGGCCCTTGACATAGCCTTTGACAAGCCCTTGACAAGCCCTTGGCAGATCCCTTGACAAGCCCTTGACAAGCCCTTGACAAGCCCTTGACAAGCCCTTGACAAGCCCTTGACAAGCCCTTGGCAAGCCCTTGACATGGCCCTTGACAAGCCCTTGACAAGCCCTTGACAAGCCCTTGACAAGCCCTTGACAAGCCCTTGACATGGCCCTTGACAAACCCTCGACAGAGCCCTTGACCGGCCCTTGACATAGCCTTTGACAAGCCCTTGACAAGCCCTTGACAAGCCCTTGACAAGCCCTTGACAAGCCCTTCACAAGCCCTTGACAAGCCCTTGACAAGCCCTTGACCGGCCCTTGACATAGCCTTTAACAAGCCCTTGACATAGCCTTTGACAAGCCCTTGACAAGCCCTTGACAGGCCCTTGACAAGCCCTTGACAAGCCCTTGACAAGCCCTTGACAAGCCCTTGACCGGCCCTTGACATAGCCTTTGACAAGCCCTTGACAAGCCCTTGACAAGCCCTTGACAAGCCCTTGACCGGCCCTTGACATAGCCTTTGACAAGCCCTTGACAAGCCCTTGACAACCCCTTGACAAGCCCTTGACAAGCCCTTGACAGGCCCTTGACAAGCCCTTGACAAGCCCTTGACAAGCCCTTGACAAGCCCTTGACCGGCCCTTGACATAGCCTTTGAAAAGCCCTTGACAAGCCCTTGACAGAGCCCTTGACAAGCCCTTGACAAGCCCTTGACAAGCCCTTGACAAGCCCTTGACAAGCCCTTGACAAGCCCTTGACAAGCCCTTGACATGGCCCTTGACAAGCCCCTGACAAGCCCTTGACAAGCCCTTGACAAGCCCTTGACAAGCCCTTGACATGGCCCTTGACAAACCCTTGACTGAGCCCTTGACCGGCCCTTGACATAGCCTTTGACAAGCCCTTGACAACCCCTTGACAAGCCCTTGACAAGCCCTTGACAAGCCCTTGACAAGCCCTTGACAAGCCCTTGACAAGCCCTTGACCGGCCCTTGACATAGCCTTTGACAAGCCCTTGACAAGCCCTTGACAAGCCCTTGACAAGCCCTTGACAAGCCCTTGACAGGCCCTTGACAAGCCCTTGACAAGCCCTTGACAAGCCCTTGACCGGCCCTTCACATAGCCTTTGACAAGCCCTTCACAAGCCCTTGACAAGCCCTTGACATGGCCCTTGACAAGCCCTTGACAAGCCCTTGACAAGCCCTTGACAAGCCCTTGAAAAGCCCTTGACAAGCCCTTGACAGAGCCCTTGACAAGCCCTTGACCGGCCCTTCACATAGCCTTTGACAAGCCCTTGACAAGCCCTTGACAAGCCCCTGACAAGCCCTTGACAAGCCCTTGACAAGCCCTTGAAAAGCCCTTGACAAGCCCTTGACAGAGCCCTTGACAAACCATTGACAAGCCCTTGACAAGCTCTTGACACCTCCTCTACGTCCTCTTTCTTCTCCTCAGCCGTCTCCTCCCCTCCACCTTCTCCTTCACCTCCGTCTTGATCCCCCCCCCCCCCCCCCGGCGCGCTTTCCTCCTCAACTCCCCCAGGCCTGCACTCGCTCTGGGGGGAGACAGCTGCAGAGTGCGCGCCCGGAGGTGGGGGCTTTCTGGCTTGAGTTCTGCAATTGGGTTTGAGTACAGTGTTCCGGTGGTGCCCCACACAAATGCCCAAGAAAGCGGCAGAAAACCGAGACCAGCAGGTGCGCTTGCCACTTGGGTGCAGGCCCGCCCCACTCCATTGCAGACATGCCAGTCCCTTGACTGACAGCTGCAATTACCCTGAGAAATGCCTGTAATGGGGCTCTCTGCCCTGCTCTCTGCTCTCTACCCCACTTGCTCCTTCCAAGTAGAGGTAATTTGGGGTCTTCATTTTGGGGGCGTCTGCACAGCTTGCACACGGCGCACCGATTACAGTGGCATGTACAATAACACACACAATGTACAAGACATGAGGGGGAAACCCACATGCAACTCATATAAATGCAACAAAAAGGTCATAGTTACGGGTACTGGGCAGTACTACCCATGGGGTATGTTCTTGTACAAACTTTGTGCACAGCGCGCGCACAGCACGCGATGCACCCTTGTTGATGGCCTAGCGGGGACGTCGGGGGCTGCCACAACGTGCGTCGGGCAGACAAATTGAACATTGCCTGCTACTGTACAAAAGATAAATTGGCTGTAGGGTAAAGCCCCTAGTCCCAAGATAATTCCGGCGTTTGGCCTATGACTGATTCTTGCATCCAAAAGACGCCTAAAATGCAAGTTGTTCATTGCTTGTGAATTGAATTCGACCGATACAGCAAAAGGAGGCAACAAGAGTCGCCTAACAGCCACACAAACTGAAAAAAATGTGTCGCAAAATGTTGGTTCCGGATAACTTTGATAGGAAAGCCACTAAATTGTCTGTGATACACAGACATATTTAATCATTATCCTCCCAGAATTTTTCATGGGAGGTAAAACAGTCCGGCCCCAAAATGATGAAACAAAGCACTCAATATGCAACTTGAAAACAACAGTAAAATGCTGAGCCGAAGAAATCAAGGATTATCACAGACAACGGCAAGAAGAAAATTGAAGAAATAATTAGACACCCAACCTTATGTGCAACGACTGCTCTTCATATCACAACGTAATTGCAAATCTTCACATTGTGTCTTTTTTTGGATGATATTCTTGAGATGCAAAACGGAGGTAACCAGGCTCTGCACTCATGGCTCAGCTTTGATCGTTTTATGACTCTTAATCCACAATTGGTGACCATACTTGACACAAAAATTTCACATTGCTTTGGGGTTTTGCTGATTACAATTGCATATTTCAGTACTGATTTATGGATTCAATGTCCTGCCTACGTCCATGCTTGTTTGCAAGCGGTGGCTAATGGATACTATTGCTCCGCGGACCCATCATCTCCAAATTTGTTGGCATGTATGCACAACTAAGTCGGAATTGTTTGGGCTTGTTGTGGAGCTGAAACACCAATCAAATGGGCTGTTTTTTACATTCATGCCGATGATCCGAAAAACCAGAAAACTCTTATTAATCCCGGTGACAGTTTTGTTGGGCGCGTGACCCATGCTGAGGCAAGCCTCCGAATGATTTTTCAGCTGTTGGAGTGTTTGAACAACCTCACTACAGCATCAAATGGAAAGATGCGTTTTGAATATGCTACAGCCCTGTCACTACATGTGTGGCTGGCTGGAATCCCATACAATCTATTGCGACCAAAAGGGGGCGGGACTTGCGCAAAAGCGGGCGGGATTTGCTGAAAAGCAGGTGGGACTTGCTAAAAAAGAGGGTGGGACTTGCTCAAAAGCAGGTGAGACTTGCTTAAAAGCAGGTAGCATTTGCTCAAAAGCAGGTGGGACTTGCACCAAAGCGGGTGCAACTTTCTCAAAAGAGGGTGGGACATGCTCACAAGATTGTGGCTGGTGATCAAAAGCGCGTGGGACTTGCTCAAAAGTGGGTGGCACTTGATTAAAAACGGGTGGGAAATGCTCAAAAGCAGGTGGGACTTGCTCAAAAGCGGGTGGAACTTGCTCAAAAGCGGGTGAGACTTGCTCAAAAGCGGGTGAGACTTGCTCAAAAGCGGGTGGCAGTTGCACGGATGCGGCTGGGAGTTGCACGAACGGGGGGCGCATGGGTGTGCTCCAAAGCGGGTGGGACTTGCTGGTGATCAAAAGCTCATGAAACTTGCACAAAGACGGCTAGAACGAGCTCAAAAAGCGGGTGGCACTGGATCAAAAGCGGGTGGGACTTGCTCAAAAGCGGGTGGGACTTGCTCAAAAGCGGGTGGGACTTGCTCAAAAGCGGGTGGGACTTGCTCAAAAGCGGGTGGGACTTGCTCAAAAGCGGGTGGGACTTGCTCAAAAGCGGGTGGCTATTGTGCCAAAACATCCTCTTCCAGATTCGGACCACTCCATCATACAACACCTACACAATGATTGAGAAACAGCCACGTCGCCGGGATACCAGATGAACCACCCGCATCCTCCAACCAACAAATAGAAATGCAAAGGAGACAAGGGCCTTACGCATGTATACAACTTCCACAAGAAAACAGCGGTTTCACTTGTTCGTGACGCATCCTCAATAGCCCAGCCATCTGAAGTGAGCTCCAAGTGGAGCTAGGCCCAGTGCTGCTGCTTTTGGAGGAAACCTGCGAGATGCTGCCATCTGAGAAGGGGACCTGGAACATGTCCATCACGGCGGCGGTACAAGCAGACCCCAACACATTTGCGTCCAATGAAAAGTCGTGATGTGCAAACCACAAAATGATGCCCAGGTACACTGGCAAAGTCGTCGACTGCGCAACAATGACTGACCATCTCTGGGACTGCAGTGCCCAGAATGGCACAAGACACGGGCAGACTGACGCTGCGGCTGAGGCTGAGGAAGTGAGGGAAGGGGAGGAGGGGATCAGGGGATGTTCTGACAGCAAAGAATCTTCTCAACTGTTCTTGTCCTTCATTCTGACGTCATCTTCATTTCTCATTGAGAGAGCTCTCTTCTGGGAACCATTTCTGCATGATCATCAGTTCAATGAGAAGTGCAGAGTAACAATGCCCATATTTGCCCCTTTGGCAACTGGCCCATGAATGGGGTCTGGTGGGCGGTGAGTGCGTTGTCTCCCCGGCCATGAGGCAACGGAAACCGGGCTCGCATACGCCCCCGTGTCACAGGCGCATGGTCATAACCACACTGTTCAGTGTTTTTGTTGCTGCACTGCAGCGTAGACCAGTTCTGTACCACACCAGGTGGTTGCTGACTGTGCTTTGGCTTTGGTCCTCTGGACACTGAGGTCAGCTCGCACCCACCACCCTCCCACAGTGCCGGTTAGTCTCTAACCCTTGCCCTGCAGGTCGTGCCCCTGTCATGCACTTGCTCTCTGGCACGTGGGGACGTGTCGTACCCGAACTTCGGGGGCGCAAAGGCGCCTTTGGTGGCGCTAAGGCGTCTCAACATTTCAACGAAAGTGCTGGCTGCCGGACATTTCAACAGATCATTGCTGTACTGTGTGTGGCGCACACCTTTTCAGCACCACACCATGCGTGCACAGGCCGCCCACATTTTCATGTCCACTCGCATCCAATACCCTCCCATGGGCCGCATTCTCGCAGCCCTCGTCATGCTTCGGCTTTTCAACACGTAATGACGTGTCGCGCCTGTGCTCCAGGGGCGCAATGGCGCCCCGTTGTGTCACCATTAAACTGCTCTGTGCTGCCATGGCGTCCCATACACCCTGGTCAGCTTGAACCCACCACCCTCCCTTTGCGCCGGTTAGCCCCCGACTCTTGCTCCGTGGGTCTCTCTCCCACTCTCTCCCTCTCTCTCTCTCCTGCCCTCTCTCCTGCCCTCTCTCTCGCTCTCCTTCTTCCCGTTCCTTTTCCATTGCGCCCCACTCTCTCTCTCTCTCTCCTCTCCGTTCCTCTCCCACTGCGTCCCACTCTCTCTCTCTCTCTCTCTCTCTCTCTCTCTCTCTCTCTCTCTCTCTCTCTCTCTCTCTCGCATAAAAGGGGTTTTCGGGACGTTCGGTGGATCTCTATCCCCCCCGGGGTTCGAACCATCCTCTACAGGACAGAAGAGGTGCGGTTAATCCACTGGGCTATGACGATTTGTCATCTGCATCACTTGCTCCAATCTGTCCTACTCCCCCCTGCGTGTCATCCCCTGTCATGCATATCTCCTTTCGCATGGGGGTGTGCTCAGCAGCGTGTAGAGGAACCGCACAGCGTCCCCGGGTACCGGGTCCGCCGCGGGGGGGGGGGGGTTAGGGTTAGGGCTAGGGTTGCTGTTACGGCCTGCAGCCCTCCTGTAGCCCTCCTTCAGGTCAAAAATTTTTCTTGTTGTTTTAACACAAATATGAATTCTCTACAAAATTTTGAGTATTTTGAGTATAAACACATAGTATGAAAAAAAAAAATTGGCGCCTTTGGCGCCGGACAGTTTTCTCTAGGGACACTTGTTGGTGGCCGACCCGGCACCACTATCTTTCAAAACCCGGGGGGGGGGGGGGGCGCAATCATCATTCAAACTGCAACGGTTCTTGTGTTCAAAGGGATATGCTATGGACAATCTAGATGAAACACAAAGCATCCATCTGTCATTAAAAGTGCATCCATATCAACAATCAAACGCCAGTGTTCGAGCGCTTCGACCTGATGACTTATTGTTCGGCAAATTCTGCCTGCATGCTACATACTGTATGTCCTACCATCCACTGCTACTGTAATCAAGCACTCCTTCGGCTCTCAGTCACTGTGGTAGTCCTAAGGTAAGTTCTGTTGTGTGTGAGTGTGTTCAATTGCTGTTGCTGTGTAATGATGCCGTATTGATCTCGTTAGACTTGGGACCACATGGCTGTATGATGGGAGTTGATATATAGACTAACATTTGCGTTTCTTCCTAGGGACGGATACTTCTGTACTTGCAGAAGAGTCTGAATCGCTGCCCATAGAGACAGTCTCCTCATTGGAGTCAAACCTCAATGGGGAGACACTCGTTTCAGAGCCTGTGGGTGTGGAAAACCCTTCTAGGAGGGACCTGTCACATGGGGTATGCAAAAGTTGCAGGTCCAGTGCGGTGAGCAATTGAGTAGCTGGGCTGGCGCCCAGGGGAATCACTCCAGGGGAGCGTGCAATGGAGGGTCGGGGGTCCCGTTGAGGCAAAACGGGTGTAGCAGGTGTTACTGGTATATGATCTGGGGCGAAAGTATCAAAAGGCAATGGGGGTGGGGAGAACTCAGTGTCCTCCGTGTCAGAATCGGAGTCGGAATCCGAAACCACAATGGGATTATGGTCTTGCCTATGGGGTTCAGTGGAGCATCGCACAGTAGTGCGCTGTGGCGGTACAGAGCGCCGGATGTGGCGTGCCGTGGGCATGCAGGATTGTGTGAGCAATGGGCTGGACAGGCGGCCTGTCTCAGCCAGTGCATCCGCTTCTTCATTACCTACTATCCCGACATGTGAAGGGACTTTGATCCACTGTATCTCACGATCAGGTTTGTCAAGCTCCGCGAGGAGCTGTTTCCAGAGCTCCACATTGCTGAGCGGCCCATTGGAGCCGACCCAGTTATTTAGCTCCCATTTCCTGGCTTTCCCTGTTGCCCCTAGAAAAACAAGAGAGGAGTCGGTGCAGATTAGAATTTTCCCTGAGGGGAAAAGCTTTATGGCCTGAATTGCTGCAAAAAGTTCAGCGGTATTGTTGGTCTATCGCAGACCTGGGGGAAGATGGGCACCAATGGCATGCAGGCCCGGGGCATAAATGCCATAGCCTCCTACATAGCCGATTTTCGCAACCTTTTCTGAAGATCCATCAGTGTAAATAATGTGAAACCCCTGGTCCTCAAACTCACCGATGAGGGCCTCGAGTTTTGCAGAGTCACGAATGGCTCTGTCGATTTTGTTTTGCTGCCTTCTTTGCGCTTTCGAGATGGGGGGGGTAGGTGGGGCAGGGTTCAGATTGGGGCGAACTAATATTCCTTCGTTCAAAAGCGATGATAGCGACTTTGCAAATAGCGAGATGTCATTGACCGGGATGGGCGGGTGCGGGAGTTTAGTCCAAGTAGTCAGAGAAGAAATCCATAGGTGCATGAATTGATGCCATGTGGGAACTTTTGTGCGTGCCATGCAGCGGCACTCCCAGTTGACTATGATGGCCAACCAGGCCATGATCCCTGCTGGCACTTCAAAAGTGGCGTCTAAATATGAGGACATGAGGTCCTGCACACTGGAGACAGTCACACCGTCGATGGACAGTGGGAGGAAACATTTAGAAATGGTGTTAAATGCGACAGGCAAAAACCGGCAGGTTGACAATGCGTGATCAATAGTTTCCACCTCACCATCCAGGGGGCAGTGTAAAGCTGATGGTATCCATTTAGATAGCCGCGCCCCGACCAGCAACTTTTTCCATAAAGCTTTCCGGACAAAGTCCTTCAGATGTAGGGGTATTCTTGAACTGCCGAATTTAATCCAGACCTCAGGGGATTGTTTGTTTTGGATGTGTGTGGGGTAGGACATGCGGGCTCCTGTTCCCGATTTAGTCCAAAAACTCCAGAGATCAACTCCAGAGACCGGGGGGGGGGGGGGCTGGGGGGTGTCGCATACAAGGACCGGGCCCGGCCGCCCCCCCCCGGGGTTGTCTCATCCTCTGTAACAAGACCCCCACACAATTGTATTTTCTCCTTCACAGAAACATTCAGTGTGATTTCATCGTGTAGTGCAACATCTGGCAATCCATTATCCCTCGTTGCCTTATCCTCCCCCATCTCCTCACCTATTTCTTCGGCCGTTGTGCTGTTGTTGTGCCGCTGTTGGCGTGGAGGTACTGCTACTGTTGCATCCACACGGGGCAAATCACTCCAAAATCCGGTATGTGGTCCCCGTCCTCTCCCGTGACGGGGCAGAAATGCCATACGGGTTTTGCCAGGGGCTGCTTGCTGCTGCAGATCGTCTCCGGGCCCTCTCCTCTGCCCTTGCCACACGTTGCGAAGCACAACTCGGTTCTCATTCAGCCATTTTTTTTTGTGGGTCAGACCAAGATGAGCTGGCGTAGCCTGCTCACTTTATAGTACTCGAGATGACCTCTCGGAACCGAGGTTCAGAGCTGTCCAGTGCTACGATGATCCCACAGTGGCTGTGGTAGCGGATCTGACACGTAGTGAGGATTAGCTGAGTATGAAACCAGGTTATGCAGTGGGAGACTGCCACGCCCGTAGGCTTCCCAGTGTGCACGAGGCACAATGACTGTAGGCTGAAGAAGACAGCGGAGTGGAGATTTAAGGCCGAGGTGAATCGGCAGGTTGCATGCCATACACTATCAGAGTGGGAGGGGGATTTGTTGTACATTAGTGGCTGTGCATGCCCCTGTGTTGTGTCAGCCCTTGCATGTGGCCTAGTGGCTGTGGCAAGGGCTTGGCGGGGGGTCCTCTCCCGTGACGGGGCAGAAATGCCATACGGGTTTTGCCAGGGGCTGGGGGCTGGGGCTGGGGGCTGCAGATCGTCTCCGGGCCCTCTCCTTTGCCCTTGCCACACGTTGCGAAGCACAACTCGGTCTCATTCAGCCATTTTTTTGGGGGGGGGGGCGTTTGGTGCAGCACCGCGGTGCGCCTGCACGCCCCCCCCCCCCCCCCGAGCCAATACAAACGAAAACAGAGTAAGAGGGTGCAGGTGGCAAAACTACAGTTTTGGGGGAAACTGTGGGCTTGCCCACGCACCAAAATCTGAACAGATTCTGAAGGAGTAAACTCAAATGGATGTCCTTGGGAGTGCAGGGGGAATCCGGGCATTCCCTGCAGGAGGACGAGGGCGTTTGGCTTGGCGAATCCAAGTGCCTCCGGGCATCTCAGGGCAGTACCAGTGCGCAGAAGGTGCAGCACAGCACTTCCATGGCCTCGGGGCTGGTGGAGCTGAGCAGAGCGGCATTGGGGCACTCGTTCCTTCTGTGTCCCGTCAAGGGAATCCCGGAGGGAGGGTTGGCCTCGCGCGTGCGTGCAGCGGGACTCCCTCACAGAGGCGTTGATTGTGTGGACTGCGTATCGGGCATCCTACCACCCCCCCCTTGCGAGAGCAACACTAAACTTCCAAATGTTGACGAACACCTCCTGTTGCTCTGACCAGGGCCGTGAGAAAACACAAGAGGTGACTATTGCAACCCGCCCCCTGTTTGGGGCAAAAATTTTCCACTGTACGGGCCACTGTGCGGGGCGGACCTTGTTTGGTAAAAACCCTCAGCAGGGCACTCACTGCCTGGTAACCCCAATCACCAAAATATGTTCAGAGTCTATACCACCAAGAACCCATAGGGTACCACAGACATGTCATACCCAAGTTGGTAGATGCATGCGCTCGCAACTGGGGAGTCCTGGGTTCGATTCCTGCTGCAGGCACTTTTTTCTGGTGCTTTTTCTGGCGCTTTTTCAGCAGTACAGGTGCACATGACATGCATTGAACACAATCACAAACAACAACAAAAAAGCTGGGGACCACAAATCTTTGAATCCAGCCACTCGCCGGCTGGGTAGTGTACCCTGAGGCACACGGTCATCCACGGTGATGGTCTTCAATGTCTTCTCTTTCTTTGCCTTGCGTAAAGGTTTCACTGGTTTCACTGGTACAGCACGTGTGGCACTAGTAGTGGCTGAACTTGTTGCAGTATCAGTAGCGTTAGTAGCAGCAGTAGTAGTACTGGTTCAAGTAGCAGACCGACTAGACGTTGACCCAAAAAAAGGGTTTGGGCGGGCTTGGCGGACACACAGCTCACAAATAACCCAATCTTCAGCACAATCAGAATGCTTCTGTCGAAGGGTACAACGATCCGACTCGGCCAAAGACAAAAAAGCAACAGTTTCAGCATTCTTGGAGTGGCATACATTACAAGGCATAGTCTGGTCAAGAGCATAGGGGAGGGCAGGAAAAAGAGACAAATGGGTGCCTAATATTGCCTATTTCTGTGCTATGGTTCTGAGAACCCACTGTACGGGCCACTGTTCGGGGCTGTACGGGAAATACGGGATTCCCGTACGGGGGGGGGGTTGCTATTGCGTCATGAATGCATCCCTACAAATACCACATCTGACCTCAAATCCAACAAAAATGTGATCTTCATGGACCACCAGAAAATGAAACCGCCAAATTCCACGGTTCCAAAGGGTGCGGCAACAACGCCTCCCGTTGCTCTGACAAGGGGGTTGCTCTCGCAGGGGGGGGGGGGGGTCCAGGGGAGGGGGGGAGGGTGTTTCTTGGTTCAGACCTTGGCAAGCTGGCAAAGCCCTCTTACCAGACCGTGCTCAAGAGACGCCTGCCATTGCAGACCGCCTCATAGCACACACCCCCGTCCCCCTCTGACGTGCGGAAGATGCCCATG
Organism: Eutreptiella sp. 'Long Island Sound 2002'; assembly: GCA_964036045.1. Taxonomy (NCBI): domain Eukaryota; phylum Euglenozoa; class Euglenophyceae; order Eutreptiales; family Eutreptiaceae; genus Eutreptiella; species Eutreptiella sp. 'Long Island Sound 2002'. Next base: position 156,373,951 of record OZ038378.1, read on the forward strand.
ATTTGGGAAAAACTAGCGGCAACCGCCGGTAACCGTTGTTGCAACGCATCGTGAGAACACAAAACTTGGCTCGGGAAAAATCGTGAGACCCATCAAGAAGCCCCCCCCCCCTCTTGCGAAATAGCTCTATATATGAAGCCTGATCCTCCTGCACACCCGGACCCTTGGCGGGCAACAAAAGTAGATCGCTGCAGGTTCATCCCCTCGTATTTTTGAAGCCTGAGGAGGAGAAGGGGGGAAGGTTTGTCCGGCGCGCCACCTTTGGATTACCTGTCCGCACTGGGGAGCGGCCGTGGCCATCACTCTCGTCACTCGGGGTCCTGCCTTCTCGGGGTCCCCGTGACGGGGAGAGATCAACCTGGAAAGGAGGGGATGTGGTGGAAATGGGCAGGGAAATGTGTGAAAAGGGTCAAAAACGGGTGCAACCGGGGGCAAAAACGGTCATGGGTGGGGAACGGTCACAAAAGTGTGCCCGGCATGCGCAAGGCACACCGCCACTCCCCCAGGGAGTCGCACGAAGCATCGCCTTAAGGCCGTCTGCAGCACATCATGCCACACCTGTGCCACTGCCGGCGAGGCGCGAGGGCAGGGGCAGCATTACCATGACGGGGTGAGTGCAGGGCTAGGGGTGCGCTTAGGGGGTTTCGCTCATCCCACCCCTGTCCGAATCGAGGGGGGCGGCCTGTTCAAATATTGACACCCAACCGTGTGCGAAAACGTTTGGGGGTCCGGAGGGGGGGGGGGGGGGTAGGTGGGTCGGCCGGTCAGCCGCGGGGTCCCCCGGGTTCGGTCGGTACCGCGACATACATTACCTCAAAATGATCCCCATGACTCATTTTGAACATACACAACTGGGCCAAAAAAATTCTTCAAAAAAAATTGTCCATCAGCTCAGGCTCCCATCAGTCAAGGTCTGGCCCGGAGGTAGGGTCAGGGGGCAAATTTCTGTTTTGTGTTTCACACCCATTTTTGAATTCTCCAAAAAATTCTGAGTATTTTGGGTAGAGAAACAAACGGTAAAAAAAACAAAATCCCCCTTCGGGAGGCCAAAAACAAAAAAATCCAGGTTAGACAGCGGTGTGAAGACTGATGGCTGAGATACATCAGCGGGTTGCATTGCCTGCAATATCAGTACCAGAGAGGGAGGGGGGGACGACATTCAGGCATGGCTGGTCACTATTCGCTACTGGGCTGGGAACACTGCATCCCATGTTACAAATGTGGGAACACGTGTGAATCCCACAATCAAAAAGTGTGACCCCAAGCGCGCACGGAGTCGCATTCGCTGAAACTCTGCCTTAACCTGCCACGGTGAAGGTAGGGTTTGGCAACCCAGCGATGATTGATCCTCCAGGGTCCCGGTGTAGTTCTTCCGTCCTGCCCGCCCTCTTCTGTGTGTCACCGTCCCCACTCACACATTCACATGAACTCACACACAACCTCACAGGTTCACATGCACAAACGCTCCCCCCGGTCAGGGGTGAGCATTGACTTCAAAGAACGTTGTTTCCTTTGTGCTGCATTGGAAGAGGCACACACATAAGGGGCACACAACACGACAACAGACTGCAACATGGGCACACACAGCAGGACATGAACTCGATGGATATCACATGCGTGCACACTGGTCATTTGTGGGATTCACATGTGTTCACACTTTTTGTTTGTGGGATGCAAAGGATTCACAAACACAAAAAAGTGGGATGCGCATGAACTGAAAGTCTGGGTTAAGGTTGTCCACCCTCAAAAAGGTGGGCGACAGAATCTATGAGAGCGACACCTAAGCTTGAACCAAGGGTGGATACATACAAGACTAGATTCAGCCCATCACAGCATTGCGCCTTTGAGCACCGCAGGGCTTTTTTTAAGGGGGGGTGGGTCTAGGGTGGGTGGGTGGGTGGGTCCACTCCGTCCAGGTGGTGTTGGCGACATGGAGGCAACACCCCTGCCACTGCCTCTGCCGCCAGAGCTGCTTGTGATGGTGCTCATTCTGTCACTGCTGCCGGTCCTGCTTTGGCCACTACCAGTGCCCAATGCGCCCGTGCCCGCAGATGGCGATGATGACACAGAGGCAACACCCCTGCTGCCGCTGCTGCCAGGGCTGCTCATGTGGCTGCCGCCAGCGGCACTGCCGCTGGCCCTGGTTCTGCCACTGTCAATGCTCGATGCTCTCTCGCCCGATGATGCTGATGCGGACTTTCAGTTAATATGTATCCTGTTAGCACGGGATACACAAAATTCTTTTTGGGATACAATGGGATACACGGGGGAAAAGGTTGGGATACAGTGGAATACATGGATGACAATGTATTGCTCTATGCACAATGTTGTGCTTGCGGGGACGCGGTGGCTTAAGGAAGTGAGCGCGTGGCTGAAAAAATCACGGGACCTCCACTCCTGGTCCGCGGCAAAACACAACAAAGCCGGCACAAAGTTCATTACACAGGCATTTTCCCCTAAAGAAAACCTGTACACAGGCATTGGGATAGACTGGGATACACAGGGGAAAATTTTTGGAATTCACAATATACACGAAAAAACTTTTGGGACGCACACTGCCTGAAAGTCTGTGCTGATGCCCAACTGCTGTTGCCCCACGACTCTTGGTTTCACCGGGTGCTCGCCGCTGACGGGCCACTCACAGCGTGTTGCTGACGTCAGACATGTGGAGAACTGCCGAAACAAATGATGATGATGCCCCATTGCACTGCACTGCTGCATTCGGCCACTGCTGCACTGTGCTGCCGCTGCACGGCGCTGCGCTGCTGCACTCAGCTGCTGCCGCCCTGCGGGGCTGCGCTGGGCTGCTCCTGCGCTGCACCGCTGCACGTGTCTGCCGCTGCGTGTGCTGTTGCGCTGGGCTGCTGCTGCATTGCACTGCTTCACTCGGCCGCTGCTGCATTGTGCTTGCGCTGCTGCTCCGGGCTGATCTCTGCGGGTGAGGGGCCACTCCGCACGTGCCACCAGATCAGAAAAAATCAGACGGAAGATGAAATTTGTTCAATTTAAGTCAAATTTATTAAAGGGGCCGGGAAATGGAGGCCGTTCTTACGTCCACAGAGGCTTTCGGGCCCTCAGCTCCTCCTTCGCTGTCAAACCGAGCCGCCGTCATCGGGGCAAGGCCCGAAAAAGGGGGTCCTCAGAAAGTGCGGAGGAGGTGGAAGGGCCCCTCACCTTCAGAGAGCAATGGTCGGTTCTGATTGACTGAATGCCCCCGCCGTAGGCACTTCCAGTCCTTAGTCCAATGTGTGTTCTTCACAATAAAGTGTGCCTCGCACCAAATTAGAAGAGTCACTCATAGCTACAGACCAAGGCCAGACATGCATATGACAGGACAGTGTCATCTGAACCTGAAACACAGGCGACTTTGCGTGTTGTCCTCGGCACTCCTTCGGCCTTGGAGGTTGACTGTTCGGCCCCCGGGGACACCCGGGGGTTTGCGGTTCGTTTGCCTGGTGCTCAGAATGGCCAGTGCCCGCCATCGGGGGCGTTCAAGTTGGTTCATGGTTACAGGCAGATTTGGACTCCCCTTTTCCGATGCCAAGTTTGTGAATTTGAAGTGAGTTTGTGAAAATTTTGAAACTCAGTCTTACATGTGCCTTGTAAGTACCCGGTCAGAGGGACCGGATCAAGCTGACAGTCAAAGTACAACATATGTTGCGCCGTGCAGAGCTCAGCTCGCATGCCGCTGTCAGCGGTGGGGCGGATATTTGGACTCTGGTGACCTGTCACCTGCATAGACAGCGAGATGTTGGTGCCACGACACTGGGGCTTCTCTGTTCCGTAAAATGCGTTCTGAAAACGGGAGTACTGTCTGGTGTCTTGGCAAGTTTGTGAAAATTTTCCAAAATCTTCGAAACATGATTGGTAGCGCCGACTCACAGGGCCGTCACGGCCACCCACCCCTCCGGGCCCGCCCCGCCCCCCGCGCCCCCCGCCGAGCCCCGCCGCGGTGCGGCGGCCGCCTGGGGCCGGCCGGGGGGCGGGGGGTACAGCGGGTCGGGGGGCCAGGGGCAGAGTGCGTGGCGCGCGTACGGGCGCGGCGGCCGGCCCCTCACGACGTTCCGCAGATACTTCGCCACGCGGGCCACGCAGGGGTCGGCGTGCGCCGCCAGCGCCCCCAGCTCCGCCCGGAGCGCGTCGTCCCGGACCCCCTGCCGCACCTTCAGCAGCTGCCGGCGCAGGGCCCGGTCGGGGGCGTGGGCGGCCGCGCCCTCCCGGAGCTCGTACATCCACTCGTCTGCGGCGACCGCCAGGCCCCCGAGGCACTCGTACACGATTTCGCTGTCCGCGCCGCCCTCGCAGGGGGCCCAGGCCCCGCCTGTGCACAGCGCAGGAGGTGAGGCGACGGGAGGGGGGGAGGGGGCACGCGGAATGAGAGGGAGTAGTGGGGGCTTACTTTGCCGGGTGACCCCGCCCACGGCCCATTCCGGCGTGCAGTGAGGTCCGGATGTGCGCCTGTGGGCACCAGGGGAAGGCGGGCTTTCAGTTTGGGGTGGGGTGGGGGGGTCGATAGAGCCCTCCGGCCGGACCCCCCCCCCCCCCAAAGGGGTCAATTGACGGGCCCCCCAAAATCCCACCGAGACTGCCCCTCGGGCCCCGGAGGTGACCCGGACCCGGCCAAAAAAAAATGAAAATGGGATATTTGGAATCAACGCGTCCAGGGGGTTCAGAAAAGGCATCATTTGCCATGGATTTGTGTGGCGGAAAATTGACCAATTTTCATTGCTCAAAAAAATTTTGGCGCCTTCGGAGCCGAAGTTCATAATGACTGATTAATTGTCCTGTCAATTGAGCCCTTTTCCTGACCCCCCCCCACCCCAGTTTGGGGGGCTCTATCGACACCCCCCCCCAAGTGAAAACCAGACTTCCCCATTACCCCCCCCCCCCTTGTATAAGCTACGCCAAAATACACAATTAATACGGTCCCTACGCCTACTGTAGCTTGGACAAGGCCGTAGCTTGCGCGTACCACATACAGCTACCGAAACACACATGAGTGACAAGAAGGGGAATATAATGCACAAATATCCCCAAAATCAGAGTTATGTGGGTTCAGGTGGGCAAACACTCACAACAAATGTGTCCATGACTCTATGTAATTGGCAAATGTGACGCCAAACCCATGTCTTATGTGGCTGCACTGCATTCCGTACCGAATTAAATTAGGTACACAATTAATACGGTCCCTACGCCCGCTGTAGCTTGGACAAGGGCGTAGCTTATACAAATGGGGGGGGGTATACTTTGCACAGGCGGACTGCGACAGGTCGTCACACCCTGAGAACATGACCAACGGCACGGTGGGGGGGGGGGGGGGGGCTCAGATCCGGGCCGAATTCAACAAAATCAAATTCGAATTCGGGCCCTCCGGGGAGGTCAACCGAACTCGGCGAAGTCAGGGCGAACTCGAATCCCTAATTCGAGTTCGGGAATTCGGCCTGATTCCCTGGGGGACGGGGGGGGCACTCTGAATGGGAACAGCGGAGCTGTGAACACGCCATCTAAACGGAGCAATGGAGGGGGCACTGGTCCGAATGCAGGGAAGAGTGGGGGACGCTGCAAATGGCCAGGGCCAGCGGTGGAAACCGTCTAAAAGGTTGCACTATTCAAGGGGCTCGTAACCCTCGAGGCTTCCGGTGCAGAAGCACCAGCCGAAGTGACGAGGGGCTACCTGAGGGAACGTTTGCCCGGCGTGCCCGGCATCTAAATCAATTCTCCAGCCATCTATCCCAATGCTTTACACCCGTCACACCGAGGTTGGGGTGCCCTCTCACAATTGCAAAAGCACAAGTCATGAATGGATGATTGGAAGAATTGATGGCAAGGAAGTGTGATGACAATATTCACGTCTCTTGGAATCATTGCTTGCTCTCCTGACTAAAGCACTAAAGGAAATTCCCAAATCCCATTGTGCTAGGCTAGGTCAGAAAATTCCACACAGACACATATCCCCCAAATGGTTGGAGCGGTGACCGCTGAAACTTTGCCCAGCACGCCCAGTGCATGCCCAGCACGCTAACATTCCCTCCCTACAAGCTGTCACTGTGCCTGGACTACCAATGCGTGCTTTGGAGTATTCGGACACGAACGGGGGGGGGGGGGGGCTGCAACAACGATGCATGCGCCAGATGACTGTTTCGATGCGTGCGGACGGGCATGCAGGTGCACCTGCACCACATAAACACGCAGCGGAGGGGCTTTGAAGACGGGCGGATGGCTCTGTCCGGTGCCTGGGACTAGAGGCTTGGTGTGTCGCCCTCCATGGGTGGCAGGCCTGGCGGGGTCCGGACCATTGTGAGGTACCTTCCAGCCCCCTTGAAATCCCCCCCAAATGGTGTGATGGGGGGGGGGTCACGATGTTACAAGGAGAACATGGGTAATTTAGTGTAATTAGCAATATTCTTGCCAAGACAGACCATACTCCAGCCCCACAATGAAAGACAACCTCATGTTTCACCCCATCCCACCCCCCAAGCCGACTCACACTCCAACGGAGGTGCTTCCTCGTTGCGCCACATGGATGAAGGGAAATGCTCACAAGGTCCGTTGGGCTGATACAATTTCTGCCGACAGAGCTGAAATTGCGCAACATGAAAAAGAACACACGTATTGGCATGTGGGTTACGAGCTGAACCCATCCAAATTCCTTGAATCACCATACACTGCCATAACCGGGCAAATAGGTGCTCAGCACGAGCAATGCACATCGTTGTACTCCTGCTACGTTTTGTAAGAACCTTGCGGCCGATGAAGCGGGTATGCCAATGCGAGCGGCCTTTGCATGCACCATCATGATTCCCTACCTCAAAGCAATGTACGTGAATGTATCACCACAGCACCAAAACGGGTACCCTATTTTAGAGGAACACACAACAACCCACACAAATATACTACTCCCATGCGGTGACACGTGGGTGTGTCAAACTGTGGATTGTGCTCAGGAAGATTGCGCAGGCACCAGCATGCACAGCCACAAAGAGATCTGATCATGGACCGGAGCGAACCCCTTGCTATCGCCCCCCCTTGCAATCTCCCCCCTTTTGTCAGGCCGGTCCCCCCCCCCAGAGGGGGGGGGGGCGGTCATGATGTGATGGTTCCTACCCATGGGAGGGGATATTGCAAGGGGGGGGGGGGG